>NJDC01005362.1:173146-184199 GCA_002245475.1 Calephelis virginiensis
GGCTTGAGACGAAAGGTTACAGGTTCAAATCCTGTCTGGGGCGAAATTTTTTCTTTCTTTAAAATTTATATTATAAGTATGATTGTATTTAGATGTAAGGATTAATTTTAGAAGCTACTCTACGAATTCAAATTGGAACCAAAAACCCTTGAATGCTACATTTAGAATGATATAAATAAATAGGTATTATTATTAAAGGTATTATTTGTAATTATATTACAAGTATAGTTGTATTTAGATGTTACAATTTTTTTAATAATTATCCATTGAATATTGTAAAAATAAACAATATGGAAAATACAAATTGCAGCAAAATTACATCAGACCCCATTGATAATAGTATTTTCAAATAAGGTAAAGTAACAGTTAGGAGGGTAAAGTAGCATGTAAACTTAATTAGGCAATAAGTTTATGATACCAGACACACCATTGCTATCTTTGGTGTTTGTAAGCAGCCTGTATTTCTTACTATCAGGAATTACATTTACTTGTTTAGATTCTAATTGCATAAAAACTATTTAGAAGATCTTTCATTGGTTTGACCTCAATAGGCAATACACATTAATAAATCTTTATTCAAATTGTACTATCTTAATCTTACCGTCAATAAATCCATCTGCATATACAATTCAATAGTACATAAAAATATTTAGAGGCAATTGGTGGTAGTAGTAGTAAACATGGAAATGTTTTTTAAGTAACCTTAAATTATGTCATAATTATGCAACAAGAAAATATTTGCAGAACTTACTTTGTCCAGATATCCCTTGCCAGAGGGATCTGACAGATCCCATATTTTACTGAGGACCACATCACTGAGCCGTGATTTTTTGAGGAACCTAGCTGCATCAAGGGCCTGTATTGCACCTGTTCCATTTGGGTCGACCTGTAAAGATATTAAATGTATATTTTAATTCATTGCTTTTCACTGTTGATAACTTCAATAATTGAAACCTAACATTACAAGTTTTCAAATACATATACTATACATATGTACAAAAATCTCTAACCCCATGATAAATATCAATAATTTTTATTATTATTATCACTTATAAAAGGACAACAGAAATATTTGATTAATATTTGCTTTTATATATAAGGTCTTTTCAAATTAGTCCACGATATTTTACCTGGACATTCTAAATATATAACTCAATCAGTAAAAAAATTAAAAAAAAATCGGGCTTAAAATAAACAAATTACACCATCTAATATTTCATATACAATACACAAGTTCAATGACCCGTCACTCCTAGATACGGTAGGTAGGCAGATAGGTATGCGTGTGTTACATTTAATGCGTGTCCTACCCCAAAGATAGGCTTTGAACTGATTGTACTTAAATACAAAAATGAGTTACGTACCTACCTATTCATAATATTTACATCCATATTTAAACATATCCACCATTGTAGGTACCTACTCAATGCAAAACTTAGCACGGTAGTTGATGTGTCTTTAAATATTGTTCGTAGGTTCCTATTTTCCTATAACTTTTTAAGGCACGATCAGTTCAATTGTAAGGTTCACTTTCAACGTCAGTCAAATCTTCGCCATTACCCACATAAAGAAGTCGTGAGGCGTCAAGTCAGGTCAGGTCAGGTGATCACACTAGCCACCCTCTATTCAATTTTCACCATTGGAAAGGTACTCATTAACACTTTGTGAAAAATAAACACAAACAAAAAGCTAACACACCCCAAACGTGATCAAACATCAACTGCTTTGAAAAATGACTGTATTAGAAATGATATTTGCGTGGGGCGCGGGGTGGGGCTCGACGACGGCCGAGCAAAGCGGCAAGCGCATCGATAAATGACCTTGATCAGAACTTACAACTCTGATTTTTTATGACTTAGCAACAGCTGTTCCTTTCTCAGCTAATTATTACGTAGGTAAGTACTACATATTAAATTAAAATATAAAATACTGAACCGAGATATTTGTACTGTGTGATATGTAGTTTTTAACTGATTAAAATTTCAATTAAACCAAAAACATTAACCATTTCCATCATTTTTACCAATTTAACAGGTAATAGTACATTACATAATACCTAGTAGCCTGTAGGTACAAATAAACATTAAGTACCTAGCTAGGCACATACATTATCACGTGGCAGCCGTGAGACAATCAGCTACTTTCGAGAGTTTGTTGACCCCCATGCGTTATAGCAAGAATTAATTCTTATAATATTTTATTTATTTTTCATTTTAGATTTTTTTTTTTATTTTTTGTTTCCAGACACGCATTCCGAGCCCGTGGTTAAAATATTGTTAACTAATTTGAGAATACCCTGTATATTGAATGTGTATATCAAATAACAAAATTACATTGTAAGCTCACATACTTAAGGACACTAAAGGGACTGTGCATTTTATAAAGTTATAGAGAGTTATTGCTAAATGGAGAGAAGAAAGTTCAAAACTAGAAAAAGAAAATGTTTATTTCAGACTAGTAAAAACATAAAAAACAATCTTATTTGAACTCTGTTCTGTATAGTCGGTTACTTTTGTTTGACATATTTTGCACCACCAGTAATTTTGTAATTTTTCTATAGATATAACTCCTACCTACTAATCCTCATAGATATGATTCCTACCTATTAGTCGTAGTCAAATACTATTTACATGTGCAAGCAATCTCAATTTGTAAACAAAACAATGAATTTATGTATGAATATATATGAATATTTTATGTATGAATTCCGACGGTCGAGTTTATTACGGGCTAGGATAATAAAGCGACAAAAGAATGTACATAACCACACAGTTTGTGTTTTTTTGCTGTCACATTGCTGTCATTTTGAGAGTGGGTGTAATACTATATAGTATATAATAATTGTATGGAAGACAACCTAAACTAACAAAAACCAAGTGATTTGGACGCTTTAGGGTTTTTGTCGTAAAATTAAGTGAAGTTACATGGAGTTTACACTGTATAAAGTGTAAAAAATAAATATTGTTATAACAAAAAATTTAACAGAATGTTAGTGCTTAGTTATATAGTTTCACTTATTATAGCATCCTCCTAGATAATCATAACAATTATGTTAATATGATTTGATATAAACTAATATAACATATTAACATAATCGAATGATTAGTCCTGAGGATACTGGAATAATCAAAATAGTCTCTACCAAGTGTCATAAAATGTGATATTTGAATAATAATTCATAAATGAAAATAAAAATATCTAGGCACACATTCCCATTTCATTCTACATCATCTAAGTTGTAAATCCAGTCTTAATTTGCAGTTAATAATAAGCTCAAGAAGCTTTTAAAAATGCCTTTATGTAATAAGTAAACAAATTCTGAAGTTTTAATACATAAAAAAATTTTAAGTCCATCAATACAAAATTAGTGTATTTTCTGTTGATAAGTTCTAGTGTTAGTAAATATTCTTTAAGTAAATTGTTGGAACACATTATGTCATCTTATATTTAACCAAAATTCCTTATCTTACTATGGATGCCTCTATTGTCACTGTGGAAGTTATACATGCCCAGCTGTTCGGATAAGAGTGATTGTTACTCACTGATAATTATATAATAAAGGCTCTTAAATCTCTGCTAGAACACATAGGTGCCTTAAGGTACTATCAAAGCGTCATTTAAAATTCTCCCTACTGAACCAAATTCAATATTCATAAGAATGATGACAACCAGTTTCATAATTTATAAATAAAACATATTGATAGAAAATGTGGAATACCTTTTTACAAAAATAGTATAAACTAAAATGTTATTGGTTGCAACTGTGCAATATCATTAATGTATGTATTTGATAGAGCCCATATATATATTAAATAAGTTTAAAGTTAAGTAGGTACCTAATTACTAAAATGTTTCGCCTTATAGCTTATAGAAAAACAAATCTATTTGTGCGAAAACTTAAATGGTTTCTTTAAATTCACGATAATGGAAACAAACATGTAAAGTCAAAATTCAAGGATACCTTTATTGATTTTTTTAATGAAGTGAAAATGTCATACAGCAAATTGACCTATAGATATCGATTTGATATATCAATGATACAAATAGACTGCAAATCAACGTTTTCTAACATTATAATTATATTTAATAGTAGGATGTAAAAGAAGGATCGTCTGTACTTACTTGATAATAGTATGCTTCGTATATAGAACTGTGGGCCCCTGCCACCTGCAACGGTTCAATCCACATTTTGTATGCCCAAATTCAAATTAAATTTACTTACAATACAATATAATCTCAGTTACTATATGGGTGTGACATATCTACTGTTCATGACATTCGACGTTCGCGCAAAAACTAATGTAATTAGGGCGTTATCTCAGAAACTATAACTAAAAAAAATTAAATAAACACCACATTTATCACTACACTGCTTTTTAGTGCTCAAATTATCATAGTTACGCGAGAAAACTATGTAATTATAATTATTATAAAAGTAGCATATTCCGATCAGTTCACAGCACTTTAACGCTGAATATACAAATGTTCTAATGTCTTTAGTTACGTTTTAACGCCACTAAACTAACAAAGGTTTAATACACTGCACGTTAAACCGAAAATGTTATTGATCAGCACTATATAATTAATTTAATTTACGATATCTCTACCTGAGTAGGAGAAGGCAAGGCAGCCATTTTTTACATTTCCTCGTCGACCAATCAATAGAGAGCATAGCACAGAACAATATTACTCACAGAGAAGAACTGTATCTACATATACAATAAATGCAACCATATTCTTACACAGCTACGAGACAGTGGCGCCCCGTAGGTATATCAAACGAAAACTACTAGGAACGGGTTTTTTTTTATATTTAATATTTAATTACTTTTTAATTTGTTGATAAAAAAAAACAAATTGCCACTAAAATTTAAAAAACTCAAAATCGTTTATTCAACTTACAAAAAACACGTATAAACCCAAAGGGTACAATAACATTACAATAATTAGAAATTTTAGGGACAACTCAATTTCTTATCAAATAAGGCAATTATATCATGCATAGAAAATAACAAGTAAAACAGAAATTGTTTTTTCACATTTTAATTCTTAATTTTTTACATTTCATCAATAGCTGTTTTTAATGCAAATGCAAGAAAACAGTAAGAATAGGTTAAGAAAACTGTTATAAATCACATTCATGTCTTCATTTGGCATTTTTTAATCGTTTACGGACATTTTAAACAAAATTCACCAATTTCACTATTTTCTAAAAATCACTAGCAAGTTAACCTAAAAAGTTTCCAGGCGTAACTTTAATACGTCGAACGTCCTTTTTTAAAAATATAAACACTTGAGACCGGTAAAAACACCGTAATCCTTAAATTGGAATGATGCGACGAAATCACAACTCACTTAACACAAAATATCGTCACGAATCAATTAATGTACTCGTATTTATAATAATGGCGGCTTCGGATTTCTAACAAACTCGCAGGCCAATGTGACCGGTTATTTCAAATAAATAATATGAAAAATCAGCAATTCCCTAATTAATTGCTATTTATTAAAATATAAAGTATATAGTTTAAATAACAATATTTTTATTTATTTTTGTATGTATATTATTTTTTTGGTAGTGCAGCCTATATCAGCACACCCACATGCAAACATTTTGTATGTGTTAAGTGCGAAAATACGTCTATACGAGAAACAGGATCCTGGAGCATAGACTACTGTCTACTAGTCGAAATGACAATTACTTGACATTCATAATAATACCAGCTAAAAATGTGCTGTACATACCACAAACTATTATTATTTAATTCTGGCAATTATACTACGCAGCTTTCTATATGATGATAATATATTTTACTTTGTTTTATTTGAACATGAACAGTGTTGAAATATATCCATATGAGATTTACACAATCTATTATACCATTTTAATAACAACCGGCTGGATTATTGCTGTTAGTCTCGCTAAGACTCGAGAACAGAACTGGACCGATTTGGCTAATTTTGGTTTTGAATTATTTGTTAAAGTTCAGGAAAGATTCAAAAGATAGGGAAAAAGGAGAAACAACAAGCTAGTGTCCTTATAAATTTAACGATTATATATAATTTTAGAACGAAAAAACAACTATTTCGTTTCATTTTTAGCACTTATCAGTAATGATTATTCTTATATCCAAAGATAGTGGAAATCAAAACGTGCTCTTAGTTATAGGTAGGTATGTTAGAGTGCGGCTACAATACCGATTTTTTTACTATTAAAGTAAAAAACTAAATGAATGAGTATTGATGATTTAATGACTATTGTAAGCATATCTGGGGGGTGATTATGTAACTCAGTTACCAACTCAAAATCGCTGTCAAATGACGTGTTTTGTATTTGCTATCTCCAGTGACCAACAGAAATACAATTCAGTAGAGTATTAACTCGTAAATCGTTTATTAAAGGAATTAATATATTGACTACGCTTAAACTTCTAAGTTAATTTAAATAAAATGTTAACGGATTCGTTAACTCCCGTTAAATATCTTCCAGCCCTTTAAATTGTTAATAAAAGGAGGACCTACTACAGTTTAACATTCTAAAGTATCGCATCGCATCGAGCTACAAATATTTTAAGAATAAAGCTCAAAAACTCATCAAAGTTGGCTAGACATACAATCAAAAAAGTCGTTAAATGATGCAGTCTTCCTTGGGCAACTAGTATTCTTAGATCTGTTTATCAAATAACTCAAACACTGCTCTTGAACGTCTTTTATCCTGTGTTGGTTCCGGTCCTCTGTGTTAAATTATAGACCATCTGCCTCCCAGCCAGGCAGCTCGTCGAACGCAAACATAGGTTAAAGGATAGCGCACATTAGGATGGGCCGAGACGGGACGCATCACAGCGCAATAATCGATCTAGATCGAGAATCAACACAACTATAAATATTCTAATAAAGGTAACGATTATACCATTTTAGACCGAACATTTAATCCATATCCGCTTCATTTATCCGATTAAAGGATTTAATGCCAATACGAATGTGAATGTAATAAACTTTTGTAAATTAGATTTATAAGAAAAAAGACAAGCCCGCTGAGTTTCTTTCGCCGGATCTTCTCAGTGAGTGGCCGCGTTCCGATCCGGTGGTAGTTTTTAGAATTATATAGACGCGTTACAAGAATCTGTATATGGATCTACGTAATAAAAGCTATTTTGAATTTGAATTTGAATTTACGATGCGGCCCGGCATGCTGGAGTGTACTTTGCAATGAGATGTGTCCCTACCCGACACGCTTCTTACCGTCAACAGTCTGCGCTATCCTTCAAACAGCATTACCGACCGAATACCACAACTGGACAGCTTTAGTGTAGGCAATACCGTCTTTACCATAAGGGCACACGGGGCCAGTGCCCAGGGCCCCCATACTCATAGGGCCCCGAGAGATCGAATATTTCTCTCACATTTCACCTTAAAATATTTTGGTCGTGTGCATTATGCTTTTCCTGTTGTCCGAACGTCGATCTTTTTCAGATTTGCTCAAATCAATACACGTTTAAGAATAATTTGTGTGATTCAAACACCATTGTAACTAACCAGACATTTACTTCAATTTATTTATAAGCTATAGAGTGTTTGTCCGGGCTCTTTTGCAGAATAGACTAGAGAATAGAGAGATAGAGAATGTAATAGAGAACAAGATTCAAAAAAATACTGGGCGTTGTGAAAAAACTTTAGGTGCCTCTGATCAGTTATGACAATAAAGTACGTAATAATTTTGTTCAATATGAAACTACTGCTAAAAAATAATTAGATGCTGATTACAAATATAAATTTGAAAGAAAAAGAATTTGCAGCTCACGCCTCACTTTATTTGAAGGATCATTATTTGAGAGGCATGGAAAAGTTTCACGTAGATACGTTTATTTCACTAATTAACACATTAAATTGAAATGATATCTAAACAAAACATTCGGCAGCATACCAAGTATCTTCTTCACGCCCATATCCCCGAAGAGGTAGGCATAGGCACAACTACTTACGACCTGCCAAAGACACTAAGTCACATAATGTGATAGGTGGCAAGCAAGCCTTTCGCCAACTGAGCACAAATCCAATCCCGGTTTATTTTTGAAAATGTGTTGCCAACCTAGCGATTTTTACAACTTCACCGGGGTTTAAAACCAGTTCAAACCGTGTTCTGGTCGCGGAGATGGGCGGTGAGAACGTCAGTAAAGCTTGTCACATTCTGTGTCATTTGGAGGATTATTTGATACAACACTTACACTGTTTACGCGGAATTAGCAAAATAAAGGCTTATTTTACATCTATTATAATGGATTTCCGCAAAGTAACGCCTGATTCAATAAAATATAAAAAAAGGCATACTTTCATAAATGTGATAGCCATAATAAAGCAGGTCATAGTGAAAAAAATGTAAAGTTTTACATTCCAAAAGGGCCCCAAGATTTTGTGTGCCCAAGGGCCCCAGCCTAGTCTAAGACGGCCCTGAGTGTAGGGATTCTATTTCTTTGATCTGAAGATACAACGCCTCACTTTCGTGTATCTGTCCGGAGAGTAGGATTGCTAGCAGTCTTGCACAATTGGCCAAACATCCCCGCCACAGGACAGCAACTTTATCTCTAATAACGATGGTGTATATAAGCTACGATTTTCTTTTATTTTACAATGTGTTGTTGTGCTTTTTGTTTCTATAAAAATTTTTTTAGACAAAAACATTGCTAGACATGGGTATCTCAACCAAAACGTGTCATCCACAGATCATCTTTGAGTCACAAAGTTAAACTCAAACTGCGAACCGGCTCACCAAGCCTTGAATCTCGATTTCTTGCAAATTGTAAATTGGAATAGTACGAGTATATGTCAGTTTAGGTACCAGTATTGTTTTTAAGGTATTATCTTACGTAGTATTGTATTCTCTTTGTTAAGTACTCTTCAATTAAACACAATATCTACAATACCTGCTACGGGCTACCAAATATTAACACTAGTGGTCGCTCATTGGTTGAAATTCGATCATAATAAATTTTGATATCTTGTTGATAAGAATGCTATCTTCATTTCTCAAGACCAACTACTTTGTCTCCAAACTTTTTAGTGCGCCATCTGTGATCTTTGTTCTGTTTGTGTGTGTCAAATGCATGGTAGTGTGGGTAATGTTTTATTTATTGATTTAATGTACTTTATAAGCATTATAATTGAAAAAATATTAGCGTTTCCACTTCTCCTACACATAAACTATAATTGTGCCAAATTTCATACTCCTCCGTCAGCGTAGTTTTCGTAAAAAGGGGTCCAAAGTATTTGCTTCACGTATTAATATACAGGTTGCGCAGACGGAGGAGTATGAAATTTAGTTAAGTGTAGGAGAAGGGCAGAACGCTAATATTTTTCAATGGCAATGATTATAAAGTCCATTATATAAAAAAATAGAACATTTCATATACCTACTACAATGCATTTGTCACACACAAACAAATATATTGTTGATAATAACAATAAAAGATCGTAGATGTCGCATAAACTATATTCATAAAGTTTGGAAACGAAGTAGTTGGTCTTGATAAATACTCGTACTTATAGATGGTGTTCTTATCAAACAGATAATAAAGTTTATTATGGTCGAATTGTGACCAATTGACGACCACTAGTACATGGAAATATGATGATGAGATGCCAAGACTTTTTGGTCTTGGTAAACCTGGTACTAGAGTGTTTTTTGGAATAAGGCGGTAAGTGTGCCAAATTTTATATGCTCCTGCGCCCGCACAATTTGCGTAAAAAGAGGTCCAAAGTTTTGGCATCACGTATTAATAATATATACTTAGATTAAATTTGGTTATAATGAAGAATATATTTTTTATCAGATTTGTTAATTTTTTTGGAACTAAATGTTAATAAGCCGTAGTAATAGTATGACAAATCAGATTCCATATTCTCATTCGCATGAAATCGAGATTTAATACCTAGTATCTAATCCTACAGAAAGAAGTTATAGCAGGGAACTTTGTAATATAATATTTAGTGAGAAGTGAACAAGATTTGTAGAGTCAATAATTTCCAACAAAAAAGTATAAAAAAAAGTTTAAATACAAAATAAGGTGTTAACAGTGCAAAATGAGATGGTACCTAACAGTTAACCAATTTAAATTTTACATGGTTTATTGAGAAAAAACAATCACTAAAAAAATCACTTTCAGTATAAAGATTTCGAAAGAAGGCATTTGATTTGCTTTTAGAGAAAACATATTATAGTGTGAAAGATTAATTATTCTTGCAAGCAAGCATAAATAGATAATGTGTTTTTTAATAATGATAAACTTAATTTAATGTAGGTACATACATAGCTTCACGCCTTATCCCTTACGGGGTAGGCAATAAACCTGTCTAGCTTCCTTCACATTCATTACCCTTTTCATACAAATTCATGTGTATAAGGGCAATATCCACATTATACCAAATGACTGTAACACACTTCAATTATACGACTACTATTTTTCGTTTCTAACCTATTAATTATCTTTTAGAACTCCAGAAACATTTTTTCATCATAAAGCCAACGATAAAAATGTAACCTCTATAACTAAGTTACTCGTTTATGTACTTTTTATTGTTAAAAAATATATGTTAGTGATATATTGATACACTGTACCTAATAAGTACCTATATTTTATTAATAAATTGACCATTGCCTCCAGTTTCGCCGGCTATTAGGGTTGTTTATGCGATATTTAAAAAAACAGGAACCAGTTTTTTCTGAATATTATTAGTTTATTTACCTACTCTTAGATTAGTATCGTTAGTATACTTAAGTAACATTTACACCTGTTTACCTTTCTTTACCATATCTATAAAACGTGCTAATCGTTGTAGACCATCCTTATTTATTTGGTAAAAAGGAAATAATTCTAATGCATTGATCCATTCTAAGACCCTGGCATGGCGATCTGTCAGTGGTGCCAGCTGTTGCATTGAAGAGACCGTGCTTACTACACATAGATCACAAAGGGTTGTCTGAAAAAAAAATCAAATTAACGAACCAGTGCATACCTGCCAGATAATTCGAGTGGAAACCAAAACTAAACTTGGTCTA
>NJDC01005362.1:184583-204482 GCA_002245475.1 Calephelis virginiensis
ACTTTCAAGAAGCGATTTGAAAATAATTAAGTACTTAATCGCTATTGAGGATATTTACACCTACTTACCAAACATTTATTACAGTAATTAATATATAATATATATGTATACCTAAACATTTTACATTCGTAACATTTTTTCATACATTAAAAAAAGTATCTTCACGCCCACATCCCTAAAGGGATTGGCAGAGGCACAATCAGGGCACCCACGACTAGTCGATGACACCAAGTCCCACAATAAGATAGGTGGCAAGCCCATCGCCAACCGGGCACATATCTAATCACGAGCAATATTTTTATTAGAAAATTGGAAAAAACATTTTTTTTTTGCTTCCCGTCCTTGGAATTGCACCCAGGACCTCAAGCAGTCAAGTCCAACACTTCTACCGCTAGACCACAGATGCGATTCATATATTATGTAATTACGAGTATATAATATGTATCATTTAGTTTCACGTACCTTTGCACCGGCGAGATATTTGTTTTTCTTCAAGATTAACTCAAGATAGTCTACAGCCGAATACCACTGCTCATATTGTTCTTTGTATTCCAAATTTCCAGCAAAAAAGTTTGACTAAAAAAATTTTTAGTGACAACTTATGTATATACAAAGCTAGACCTACGTAAAAGATGGGATCGCAATATCGTAACTCAGCTCGATTGCTGAATCGTGAAAATGTTCGTTACTAGGTAGGTATTTTATTTTATATTATTTTAAGCGAAGTACCTACCTACTACTGCGGAAATATCGACTTCGATTTCAATCAATGAGTCATCTAAGTAAACAAAAATTTAACATTTTCTCCGATTTCCCAGGGATTCCATCATCAGTTCTAGTCTTGGTGGCAAAAGGACGATCTCGAAAATAAGCCCTTTCAAATACTAGTCTTAAAGTTATATAACAATATTAATAAATTAATAACAATAGCTCCCGTGAAAGCCTGTTTTAAATGTGGGTATGCTGAGCTAAGAATCATCTCAGCTTACAAACAAAAATCCAAAAGAGAGAGAGATAGAGAGAATAAATGTAATTGGACTGCAATTGGGACTCATTCGATTCGCCTTAACTATATAATGTTTTCTGTTAATAAGGACTTAGTGACAAGGATCTGATGATTGAACTGGGAGGTGGTTGATGGATCGCAGTTTTAAGGTTACGGTGTTAAGTTACGTAACCCTTACAGTTTGTCTATAGCATATCAAAAAGAGAGGTGTTGAAAGTTAGATGTGTGTAAATGTGTATGTCTGTGGCATCATAACTTTTGAAGGGATGGACAGTAGTTTGACGGGGGTTCATAATTTTTTTTTAATTTTAAGATTATTTCACGTTTCGACAGTCACTCCCTCATAATATTATTTTTGAACTTTTGTTTGAATTTAGAAGGCTCAAGAATAACATAATTGTATTTGGATTTTATTTCACCCGATTCGTATTAACTAAGTACTACATTTTATCTTTCATTTTTAACACAGTTAGAAAGATCTAAGACTGTTCATGAGATCTAATTCTTTATGAAGCTTCAGGCGTGTCTAATACGATAGGTACTTTCATTGCTTAAAAACATAATCAATTAATTTCAATATTTTAAAATCAAAGTTAATTTTTTTTCCAACGGTTACGTCCAATTAGGGCTGGCATAAGGACGTTAATACACTAAGGACACGCTAAGAGGGATTCTATTTAGCTATAGGGTTAAGTTAAAACTACAAACTTATTCCCACTTACCATTATGGAACTGTCAATTGGAAAAAGAACGGAGGAGTTGTAAAAAAGCATCTGATTAACTCTCGCTTTCAGTATAGGGCCCTCTGGGTATAGCGTCTGTGTGCCAGAAGTCTGGCACAAGTAAACCGCAATGGCATGGCTGTCACATATTGTGGTATCTTTCACTTCCAATGCTGGAACTTTACGTAAGGGATTTATCTGCAATAAATTTAATTAGATTTTAATAAATTTCTTAACTGTAAAATTTATACAAACAAAATATTTCTCACCAAACAATATATTACGTTGGTTACTGAATAAATAATAGTACGGTACTACTATTTAAATTATGCGCTTCGGCTTTATACTTTTTAATCTTTTTACACTTTATGCTTTTATTTTTAAATTGGCTGAACCTAATTTAAATTTAATAAATTTAAGTGAAATGATTAATTATGTATTAACAACTCTAAACAGATATCATTAAAATACATTCGGATTTCCGTAGCTTGACGAATATAGCCGAACCGCATAATTCAAATAATACTACTATACTTACTATTGTAGGTGTACGTTATACCTACTTAAATAGTGCCAACATTAGGTACCTAGTTTTTTTAAATATTAAAAACCAAACAGACTTTATTAAAAGCTAAAAATGATAATGGCGAAAGTGAAGTAAGCTGAAGTCGACTTCACTAAACTAAACAGTCCCACTAACGAAGGTTTAGGGATACCTCTATTACATAAAGTCTGTTATTTTATTAGTTACAGATGACGACTTGGTGTAGAATGCGCGCCTTTACTATTAATACTACTCCTCTTCATTACCAAAACATTAATTATTTCTACCGTCTAATCCGATGAAGTTGTGAAAACCTCGTGGTTAACTACATATTAGCCATTTCAAAAAAAATTTCTTTGAAATTCAAGCCATTGGAGATAGACAAATGATTATTGTTGATTTTTTTTCAGAATAAATGTAAAAGTAATTGTAAGTATGCACCTAAATACCTACATCTAATAATCTAGTAGCACCAAAATGTTGGTCCTATCTCCTTTGCAGAATTGGCCATCTGCCTTGCTGCCAGGCAGCTCGTAAAAGGCGAGCATAGGCTTACCGTCATTTACACCGTGACATCGGACTAGGTGATACAGTTTCGCAGTGAGTCGCCCGGATTAGTACCACTGCCTTAACTATTCCTGCCGCCATCCATTGATTTGGTTAATGCAATTTGAGAATATTGGTGTGACAATAGGGCTCAAATTAAGTCAAAAAAAATCAAAGCGTGTTCGACGCGGGTGTCGAGCGTGACGTGCGCGTGTCGTCTGAACACAGCCTATCTGATGCCACGCGTGTTATTATTACTCCTGATGTTTGGAGAATTTCTGCCGTAAGTTTCGGTCTACAGCGCTTAAAAAATTTGGGTATACTTACCTACGCGTCCCGCCAATTTGACGCTCACGGGGTATACCCGATTCAAGTTAATATATAAGAAACACTCCACTATTCTATTACAATATAATACAAATACTCTTTATTGTACACCATCAACAAGAAATATACATCAGAACTTAAAGTTAAAGTTAGAGTACAACAGGCGGTCTTATGACAAAAATGCGATTTCTTACAGACAACCAACAATATAGAACAATATGTATGTGCTAAGTAGTTGAATTTTTTGTTGTGGTGTAGGTAGCTATTAATATGCAAGATGAACAGCAGTTAATATAAAATAAGTTTAGAATTTACATGGACTCTTTTAATTTATTTTTAAACAACAGTATATTTTCAGCACTACGAATTGATATTGGTAATAAAAAAAAAGAAAAAAAAAGTATCTTCACGCCCATATTCCCGAATTGGTAGGCAGAGGTACAACCAAGGCACCCACGACTAGCCGAAGACACTAAGTCTCACAATGTGATAGGTGGCAAGACTATCGCCAACCAGGCACATTTCCAATCCCGACCAACATTTTTTTTATTAGAAAATTTGAAAAATCCCATTTTCTTTATGTTGGCCGACCCGGAATTCGAACCCAGGACCTCATGCAGTCAAGTCCAACACCCGGACCGCTAGACCACAGAGTCCATAACCTAGCCGATGATATTGTAAGCGATTTGCTGTAAAAAGAAGTCGAATGTAATGGGATCTCCAGCTGTAAGCAAGCACTCAACCAGTTAGTAGTTTATTGTTATGAGAATTTAGTGTTTGTTGCAAGCTATTTTGCCAATTGATGTGACTAACCTCATTCCTTTGGGAAAATAGTTTCTGGAAGCCATAGAAAGACATGAGACATCAAAAGAACATTTGCATTTATTGGCAGTTACATGGAATAATAGATTAAGAGCAAAAGTTCATTCTCAAGAGAGAAACATTTTTGGCGCCAGGTAGGTCCCACAAGACTCCTTGATGTTATTTGAACGCTTTCAACTTGTAGTTTAGGTTTTCGTGGCCATAGGGAAACGGTATATGGCAACGATTCATTTCATTAAGGAATTTTTTTGATACAAATACGATCCTATTTTACAAGAGTTGCTAAGCAAACCTAGGGGCCAGATTGAATAATTAAGTCCAAAAATATAAATTGAGCTCATTGCTGTTCTGGTTTAAAAAGTGAAAAATACTCTGATGAATGAAATAGCAACCGCACCATTAATTCCATTTTATTTGGTTCCATTGAAAATATTTCCAAAACAAATAAATTGTGTGAATGGTAAAGTTACTGTGTAATCGAGAAAGATGGAAATGGAATTCCAGACTCTCGTATTTAAAGAGTATTTTTTAGGATTTCATGAGGAGGATCTAACTGCCTTAGCAATGTCCAAGCAGAAAATAAAATGCATAATTGACAAAAGTATTTCTCTCAATAAGCGCCGTAGACAAGGGTACGATGGAGCGAATACCATACAAGGCACTTATGGGGCAGTACAAAAATCATAAGATATCGAGCCAAATGCGGTTAATTTCGATTGTGCTAGTCGTAATTTAAATTTGTTGGTAAATGATGCAGTAAAAGAGGTCATAGAAATACAAACATTATTCGAAACTGCGCAAAAAACATTATAGTTTTTTTAATATATGATGTAGTTTTATATCTGACAATAAAGGAGTGACCGAGGTATCATCAAATTCAGTAACATTAAAAACGAATTCAACTAGATGGGCAGGAGGCTTTGATACTATGTTTGCTTTAAAAGTTCGGTTTATTGATGTTCAAAAGCGCTTACAAAAACTATTTTATTAAATTCCAAAACAGATGACAGAAATGAAGCTATCTTGCTGAAGAAAAACATAGAAAACTACAATTTTAAGATGTTGTTGGTTTTCTATTGCTAAATCTTACAAACTATAGATGTGGCTGCTTAAGCACTATCAGTCTAAAGCAGAGTCGATTTTTCAAATGTTTCAAATCGTTTGCAAGTCTGTCTAGAACAACTTGAAAAGTATCGACATGAATTTGAAAATTTAAAAACGGAATTAAATTAACATGTTATTGTTCGTTTAGCTTCTTTATATTGGGGGAAGGGCGTCCATTCGTCACTGCCAGTACTTGCATCCCGGCCTCAGGTTGGCAACGCACCATTACCACCTTCGGTGTCTATAGACGGCGTGACTTAGGTACTGTCAGGAAATCCGTCTGCTTGTTTGCCTTCCATTATCATAAAAAAATGTATTTTAATAGCTTTTACCTGCGGCTGTATAAAGTGGTTGTCCTTTGTTACTTTTAATATATTTACCTCCCTCCAAGAATATGTGTACAAAATTTCGATGGTTGGTTAAGTACCTAGTTTTCGCGTGAAATTGTAACAAACAAACTAAGTAGGAAGTCAAAAATAAAGTTCTTCTTCTTCTTTTATAAATATGGCTTTCGAACGTTTTTCACGAATACTTGGCCAATGTCAAATTAGTTAATTCTTTTACAATATACAGTCATTAGTCACCATGTACAAAGTCATGTCAGTACAAGTACGTCTTCGTTACTCAAGCTCATCTAGTGAGAATTGGCGGCAGCGAGGAAATAGACGATACACTAATTTCTTCATGATTATTTCATTTGTGCACTTTCACTGAACAAAATTAATCTAATTCTTACATAAATTAACCAATTTCACTAAATATAAACATGAAATTCAATCATAATGAAAAAATTACGACCAAAACTCCCCAAAAATAAAGTTATTTAGTAGGATATAAAGTATTGTTTGCTTCTTTAAGTTTGATGTATCTCAGTTAAATTCATAACCTGAAGCCTTGATATAACGCGACATTTTAAACCCCTGGTTATCCGTGATCATATTTCCTCATATTTTTTTGTACATACACACTACAATAATCAAGAAAAATTTGTCATTAGACTACTTTTTGGTAAAATAAAAAAGAAATAATAACCTTTTTATAATATTCCAGTTGATTCTGATTTTTGAATAAATCAACTCGTCGATACTCTAAATCAATATTCAAAATAGAAGCGGTCATCTTTACAAATCTGACTGGCGGGGAAGCGTCATCGCCGTATAGTACTGGCTTATAATGTGATAGAATCCTGTAACAAATCTCTTTTAAGAAACATAATTTAAAATTTGGTTATTGAATATTTTATGCTAGCCCACCCAGAGTGATATTCACAACCCAGAGTACAAACTGGCAAGACTTCGAACCGATACCAAAAGTATATGTAGGTAGTGTACCAGTACTTAGCGGCACTTGCCACTTCGATGCCTCGATACTCAAAAGTGGATACCTGCTACTCATTATAGATACCGATACCGCGGTGGTATAGTGAATATCTGTTATTTACTAGCATATTATCTAGTACCTGTACTAATATAGATACATAATTACCCGTAACCCGTTGTTCTCCCGGGCCTGTTCCTTAATTACGTTAATTACGAGTGCCACGTTGCCAATTTTTATGTATCGGTGTCATTAAAATCAGTTAAGCAAAAACTTCGGCTAAGAAAAGAATATTACGTAATATGTTATCTAGTACCGGTATTAAACGGTACAAAACACCGGTATTAAAGTAATAGTACTAGTACCAAGTCTACTACCGGTGTGGTACTAGCAGTAGGTACAGGTAACACCTCCGGTGTCAGTGTAGCACCAAGGCCAATACTGCCGGTTGGCTGTTACTAAAAATGGCAGTATTTCAAGCCCTACTTGCCGACATGTTAACTACACGCATGATGCATAGTGTTCGCCGTTGTCTTTATCTCGTATTTAGGGATAGCGAAGGGTAGCCGATGAACAATGCAAGATATTTAACATTCTTGTCGCAGATTGTTTTATCTATATTTATTTCTGTGCACGTCATAATATTGACATGCCAGTTAAGCTGGAGCTTAAAGATGAACTCAACACCTAAGTACCTATGCTTATTATAAGAAAATCCGATTGCCCTTTTACTCATGGTAAGTTATCAGTAAAGCAATGGTCGACCACCTACACGCGAGAATTCGTTTGTATCTATGTAAATAGTTCATACATCTATATTTATACCTAATAATTAAAAAACGGTAATGCAATATATGGTACTATATCTTCATAAAAAAGGCGAAAACGCGTTTATGCCTCTGTGTCCCACGTTCGGTATGCACTTGATATGCCATCATTCGCGGTTGTGCCACAGTGAGGAACGATCGTGATAATAGCGTTTCTTTTATTTTGTAACCAATATGTAAGTTTACGATTTGTTAATGTTTAGGTATATTTATTTAAGTAGTTGGCAAAGAACAATTAAGACTGCATTGCACTGTTTTTGAACTTAGTTTGTGTGGTTTAGAATGGATTTTTATGAAATTTGATCATCGAAAACATCATATGCATATTTATTGAAAACTTACTATTAATTAAACGATTATTATGTGTTTTAAAAAAATACAATATTTACGATCACAAAATTAATAAGAAAATCAAATAGGTTGTAGTTTTATCACTGAAGGTGCGTAGCCCTATCACGTGTTAACGCGGCGCCTCACTCGGCTGTTGGTAGGCACTCGTATTTAATTCAAAAGTGGAGCCGAGTGAGATTTACTGTATGTTACATTATCGTGGCAAAACTGAAGAAGATTTAATTCTATACGTTGAAGAATTTTAAGATATTCCAAAACAGCGACTAAAATAAAATACTTTATTTTTTTATTTATTTATTTAATTTTTAGAGCATTTTTCTGTCTGTCTGTCTGTCTGTCTATATATATATGATTCACACCGAATCTACTGGACCGCTTGTAACGGTAGTAATTTAGTTGGTAGCTTGGTAGGTGATGATTTACTTTATGTTCCACGGAAGGCTACAGAATACTTCGTTACCCCGCTCAATTAAAGGGATTTCCGTAAAAAAAAGAGTTCAACTCAAAATGTTTATTCGGTTATGTTTATTCATCAACGCGTAGTCCGATTCAATTTGTTCGTTTTTTTTTTCTTTTGTAATATGTGCTTTACAGATTATTCCTTATTTTTTTCCAAGCCTTCAATTATTTACTTATGAAATTGCAGACATAAAAACACTCAGTGTAAAGTGATCAAATAACTTTATATCCGGACGTAGAGAAACATTTGTACGTACAAGCCATCTCACTTGTACATTCGCATCTTCACACCTAGTTTCCCTGCAGGTTGGGCAGAGAGAAGATATTAAGTGAATGAAATTCGCCACGTCAGCTAGTAATATAATTAAACTGTTTTTTAAAAACAATAATAGCTACTTAATTTATACAGAACAAAGAACCCGAAACGGGAGTTTTAATATTTTTGTCGGTTTGTCTGTTCACTTTTGTTGCAAAAACTAGGTAAGTAGGTAGTTAACTGTACGGATATTTATCAATTTTTTATAGTAGTAGCTAGCCCTCATCAACATTTAGGACACATTTAACGACGGAAAAATCTTTCATTCCAATCACTAATCACGAAAAGTTATTTCAATGTGTTTATGAAGTAACGAGTAACAGCTAGTCTTATATAAAGCATAACATTATCTATTAGAAGGTGAATACAACACTTACCCCATTGTTCGATATAGAAAACATTTTTTAATCTTTATTGGCCTTATCACTGGTAACATATTGTTAAATATATTTTATTTTAAAGAATTGTTTATAGTTTTGAATGTGAATTTTATAACGCTTTCACGCTCGAATACTCGTAAGCATAATATGATACCGCTGATATTTACGCTGTGTAATATGAGACTAAACGCATTTGTCACCAACGTCCATTTGAATTTAAAATTTATTTATGAGTTCAAACGAAATGATCAATTTTAAACCTGCATTTTGAACTTGAAAAATATTATTCTAAGTTAGTTTGGACTTGAAGCATACATAATAATATAATTATTATTGTTTACTGCTTCCGTAATTTTTTGAACAGTTTATCAAATTATACGTTTCTTTCACAGGCTGCAACATAGTTCTAGAACGGCATTTACTTAAACTTGATATAATTTGGGAGTTCTGCAGAGGATGGAGTGTGTAAATAGCATACTTCACCCATTACTTTTTTCAAACTTGTAAGTTCGCACTCACTCAGTTCTAATCCAGTCAGAACTTTTGTAATGATTCATTATACCATAAAAAATAAATAAATGAAGTAAAGGAGATCTAAGAACCGTTCGCTTGGCGGGCGGCCATTTTATACTATTTGTACTGATTGTTTGATGGGTACAAATAGTAGGTATGGATAGTAGATGTGTATGGGCATCTCGTGAGTTTTGAAATAAATAGCAGAACCGCGACCGCCGCAGGCGCGATTGAAAATCGCTCTATGAGTTCTGTCTCTAAGGAAGCTACTTTTCTGAAGTAATGGAGTCACTTCGCTGGGAACATAATCACGACTTTCTTCCATCCGATCGATACGGAATCCATATACAGATTGCCGGTTTTGATTTCAATCGACATATTTACGAAACTGAATCACAGTGAATAAGCTCCAAGAAAGAATGAGTTTACGAAATGATCATTATCATGTTACTCCTCTAGGTGAAAATATTCAAAGCTATAGTACATCACTATGTGGAATTTACCTGTCACGAACGTAGGTAGGTACCTACATTCAGTGTTGCCAACTAAGTGGATTTTCCACCAAAACTGGTGGTTTTCATCCCCCAATTAGTGGCGAAATATTGCTTTTAGTGGCTGGTGGTTTTTTCTAGTGGTTTAGTAAAATTGAGTCTCATTTATTAACAAACAAAACTAAATAAAATCATTCGACACTGAAAACTTACTCGTTTTACTTTGTTTTACATTTCGGCCTATTTTACTATATTTTTTAGGCAAGACTAATCCACTAAAACGATGTTTTTTTTATACGCTGGGGTTACCCATTTTTAGTCGAATCGGTGTTAGTTTATGGGTATACTCTACTCTTTCTACTGCAACTTTGGCTAACATTGTCGCGAATGGTGTTGGTGGTGGGGGTGATTATGTAACTCAGTTACCAACTCAAAATGAATGAGTGTACATCGAATTGCTGTCAAATGACGTGTTTTGTGTTTGCTATCTCCAGTGATCAAAATAAATACAATAGAGATAGCAAACACAAATGACGTCATTTGATGTACACTTTTACAGTTTGAGTTGACAACTGAGATACATAATCACCCCCCTGATCGAAAATTCGTAAGATGGATGGAGAGTAAACAGCCGGCGTGGCGTAGAAGAGCAAGTATCCCCCTCTCTTTCTCCGGCGCGGCGAAAATGTATGCCTGCGCTTGCTGTTTCATTTAGATGGCGCAGGACGCTTGTGTGAATGCTCGTGTTGTCATGTTTGTGTAGGATAGTGCAATAAATGAATATTGTATTCTACCACATAAATGATAGTACTTTCATACTGATAGTTAAAGCAATTCGTGCCAAATTATTCCCTAACCAATTCAAAACATCAAAAATGTACTACGTTAATATTCAAGTTTTCACTTCTACCGGCACTCCCGGAGTGCAACCCTTCGTTTTTGATGAACATTTACGTTGTAGTTCTCAATGGCCAAATTACACATTTATTTTTAATCATAAAGAAAACACTGGTATATTGGTATTATTCAATGTTACTCACATATAAATAAAAAAAACATTTATTTCTTGTTTTAACACCGTGTGTAACTTATGAATGTTTAATCTTTCTATATTGAAAGATTACAACTAACTTAAATTCTTTGCTAAGAGATGAATAAACCAAAGTTAAAATGTATCTATTCCTATCAGTTGTCCCGGCTAAACCCCTCCTGAGTGAAAACAAATCTATTATTTCCGACGATATAGCTTATGTTCACCAGGAATAACGTTTGGCTCATAATTACAATTTTTGTTTTAAATCAATAAAGTAGTTTTGGATCCAAACAAACAATCATATCGTTCTTATTTATTATCATTATAGATAGTGCTGATGCCATTCAGCAGCAGCGCCACCCACCGGGTCCAATTATATATTTAAATCGTCCAGAAAACTGACAAAAACTCATATAAAATTTCAAACCAATCGGTTCAACCATTTAGAAATAATGTTAGATAGATAAGAACGAAAGGATTATTTTTACTACTTGTCCCATGGGAATGAAACATTTTACTATCGTAAAAAGTAGCCTATGTTCATCAGCGACAATGTTAGTTTCTAATGGTAAAATATTTTTTCAAAGTCAGCCCAGTAGTTTCGTAGCCTATTCAATACAAACAAACAATCAAATCTTTACTCTTTTGGAAGCTAGGTAGGTATTTTGTTTAGAATGAAATTTTAATTTCGTAATATCTTTTGAATGGATTGTTCGATTTGAATCATTCGAAAAGGAATCTCAAGGTATTGAAACAATCTTGAATATTAAACTATTTATTTGGATAAGGATATATATTAAGGATAAATATATGAAAAACATGGTCTGAATATGGTCACTATTTTTATCACCTTTTACAATATATAAAAGTAGTTGTATTGCCGTAAGTATAATAAATATATGGTGTCGCGAACTTTTTTGTATTATAGGTATTGATTTGTTTTTTAATATTGTAGGACATCTTTTTGTGCTTTCATTAATAATTTCCGCTCCGCATGCAATGAAAGAAATGTTGTAGTTAACTTTCTTACACCTTGTGTTACATTATTGCCTTTTGAGTAGGGATTCCGATTCTTTTTAGTTATAAACATGAGATCCAAACATTATCCCTGATGATCTTGCTAATGGTGAAAGAACTTTTAAAATCGGTGCAGTAGTTTCGGAGCCTGTTCAATACAAAGAAACAAACATATCTTTCCTCTTTATTATTGGTATAGATAACAGATTTCTTTTTTTCTCTTTCCTCTTTATAGTTTATTATTACTATAGATTTCATAAAGTTAGGATGAGCACAGAATGATGTAAAGCCAGTCTACCATCTTGACTCAATCAAAACCTTACTTTGAAATAGTTCTTTTTACTTTATTATTTTATAACTGATATATTTCGAAACACAAAAAATTTTAGTGGAAAATTTGGTGGTTATGAATGTAGGAGATCCCCGTGTTGGTCCGGGTTCCTTTGCATAATAGACCATCTGCCTTCCTGCCAGGCAGCTCGTAAGATGCGAGTACAGGCTTACCGTCACTAACACCGTGACATCTGACTAGGTGGTAAAATTTCGAAGCGACTCACCCGGATTGGTACCACTGCCCTACCTATTCCTGCCGCCATAACGTCACGACGTGTTCCGGTTTGGAGGGTAAGGTAGCGGTAAACTTACTTTTGCTCGAGGCCTAACATCCCGGCCACAGGTTGGCAACGCACCATTACCACCTTTGGTGTCTCTAGACGGCGTGAATTTCTTTCCATCAGGAAATCCATCAGCTTGTTTGCCTTCCAATATCATAAAAAAAACAGTAGGACCGTTTCTTGTTAGTGGTTTTCTAGTGGCTTTAAGACATGAATCTGGTGGAAAGCCAGTTTAGCTGTTGGCAACACTGCCTACATTTTACATGTCATCTCTCATTTCCTGTCAAATTCCTTCATGTTTTTGCGTGTTTTTAATTTGTTGTGGATGTGTGTTGTGTTTGTTGATTGTAGGGAGGTGGAAAGGAACTGGATTTGATCGGGTAATGTGAATGGCATACTGAATACTGATGCACAAGTTCATTAATTAGTTAAGTACCTACCTAACTATAGTAATCAGACCTATTGTTTCGTCAGATGTTACCAAGAAGATACGAACTTTTCTCACGAAATGCGAAGAAAGTTAATAACGCGAAATGTGCATGAGAACGTATTACGTCGTGATCATAATGAAATAATAATTAAATCTAAATGGTAATGTCTGTGTATGTCTTTCCAATGTGTTAGTGTTATATGTCGAAATTTTCATAAATTGTGAAAAATGGCAGGATTACATTCAAATGGGACAATGCCCAAGACAGGACATGTAACTGATTTGCGGGAACAATGGCTTGTGCGAGCTGATGGTGCGCTTGCTCATCGTCTCCAGGATCGAGAAATATCATCCCACCTCTGTGAAAACAGGTATCGTAACCAACAAATACGTGAAGATTTTCCGGTTGCGTTGAATGAGCAACGGGACATTGAACATGAACTGAGATTGCGCGAGCTTGCGAAGTACCGCCAAGCAGAAATTGACGCGGAGATAGCTCGTGAAATGGCTGAAATTAATCTTCGGAGGCAGCGACGCAGACATAACCCTGATGTTTTAGCTCAACCCAGCTCATCAAGTGCAGCAATGCCAGATATTGATCCGGAAGAGCTTGGTTTACCCGTATCTGAAATCCAGGAAATGAGAAAACGTCTAGAACAAGAAGAAAGAGATGCTAGACTGGCTAGAGAATTAAATCAGCAGGCTGAGGGCCAAGATGCCTTACTGGCAGATATGAGGTGCGCTGTCGAAGCACAAGACAGTGAACTTGCCAGGCTACTGCAGGAAAGGGAGTATAAGAAACTTCAAAAAGCCAAAGAGAAAGCTAGACAAAAGGCACTGTTAAAAAAGCAACAACGTCTTGCACAGCAGCAAAATCTCCCTCCGCAACCACAAGCTACTTTATGTGATGCCTACAGTAACCCCAGGGATATGATTCGTGAAAATGGGCTTCGCCTATGTAAATCAGTGGATTCTGATTTGAATTACGTAGAACCATTTGAAAAAGAGCAAATACAATCAAAAGCAAGTGCATTATTATCAAAAGAAATGTCGAAGCAGTATTATGCACAAGAAAGTACCTCAAGTACAGCCAACACAAATCCTCACACAAGGTCCAATTCTTATGACTTTGATAAACCAAACACAAGCCATAACAGCTCTCTAAATCACAGACATCCACCTCCTCCACCAGTTGGCAAAAAGCCAAGATTCCCAGACCCTGTGAGTATTAGACCTGCATCACATTATCCAACAGATAATGTGATTACCAGTGAAAATAGCCCTAACACATCACTCCCACATAGCCTCAGTGAGAACAGCAACATCTACAATTCATATGCTTCTGAAAATGGCTCTACCCGACACGGACGAGATCAAATTGATCCAGGAAAGAGACTGTCAGTTATTTCTGATATAACTGCTGAAGGATTGGCAAAGAAAGCAAGTAAGCAAGCTGCTATCCAGAAGAAAAGAAAAGGATGTAAGATACAATAACTTTCTATGGTCAGTGAGACATAAATAACATAATTATTCTAATGTTACAGTTTATCTTATAATTCTTTTGCAATTTGAATTTTATCATTACTGCACAAGGTATATTTTCATTTGAAATCTCATTTGCAAAGATCTTAAAATGATAATGTTGATCTTAGTTGTTAAATTACTCTCTAATCTGTGTTCTTTAATTTTTACAAATAGATGTTTACTGATATTTTTATACTGTAGTCATTAAAAATTTATTTATTTACTCTGTAGATGTACCTGCAGGAAAGGAACCAATGAGCCATTTTATTTTTAGAAGTAGTTATTTTAGTTAAGATAATGTGACATTCCGATGCAACTTATCTAAAATAATATATGTATACATATATTCCTATTTATTTTTATGATATTTAATATTTGTTTGTTATATGAATAAATATATATTGCTGACCTCAAGTTTTTACATAATAGTTCAGAAAGAAAAAGTTACTAAGATCAATAAAAATGTTAGTTATTTATTAATGTAAAATACATATATTACTTCAAATTGGCAAATAGGTCATGTGTTATACAAACTCAACATGAAGAATTTCCATACTATTTATTCTAAACCAAGTCAAAAAAATAAAAAAAAAACAAATTAGCAAATACAAAAACTCAGAAATTACAGTTAAAGAACTTGTTAAAATGGCACAAAGCAAAGTGACTGAACTCAAAAACTATTGCATTTGGATAAGTCACAATTTTAATAAACTTTAAATTTTTAAACAGTTAGTATTGAAATTAGAAGCTTCAAACTGTGTTTATTTTCTGGGGCATTTTAATTTGACCGATATATTCTGATAAAAGTTTAGGAATATTTTTTCCATTGTTTTATATCCAAGAACATTGTAATTTACAGCATGTATCAGATTCAGAAACTAAAAATTATTTGCAGTTTGCTTGCAGTATATTAAATAGTTATAATTGAATAAAAGTTATATATAAATATTTAAGGACAAGTTACACAGATTTAACCTTACTCCAAAGTAAGCATACTTAATTAGATACCAGAATAAATTTAATAAACAGGCAGACCCAGAATTGTAGACATTTAGATGTTCATCACACAAATGGCTGCCCTCTCGAAAATTCAATCTGATTCTTGTGATAATTTGGTGGAGTTAGGCGTATACACTAAACCCTCAAGTTTGTAAACATTTTATCTTTATCTTTAATATCTAGATGGCCGAGCTTTGCTCGGTTTTTTTAATGGTTCCTGGCTAGACCGATTTATCGCCCCCGAAACCCCCTACATACTAAATTTCATGAAAATCCTTGGAGCCGATTCCGAGATTCCAATTATATATTTATATATACAACAATTGCTCATTTAAAGGTATATGATATATAATTGAATCCCCATTTTGCATGGTCATCACACTACGCCTGAAGGGGTGGACTGATTTCACTAAATATTTTTAATGTTATATTACTTATCGTGAGGAGAAGGTTCTTATGAATAGAAAAACCAAGATAATTGTATGGAAAATAGAATAAAAAATCTTTTTTGCCCATTTACAAACTGTTTGTGCCCAATGTCGAGTGTTAGAAAGTTCACCAGGTCGGCTAGTTAATTATAAATATACATCTTATATATAAAATTCTCGTATTAATCTATAATACTCCTTTAAAATCTAAAATGAAATACATTAGTTTGGGCCTGAAGCCGCTGTTACAATATATGATTTGCTTTATGCTTTTATGACAATATCTAAATTTTAAATACATATATTTTAATGATAATCTCATGCAATTCCATTGAAGTATAAGTTTATAATAGTATAACATTCCAAACTTGCAGATCTGATATAAGCATATCATAAAATATAATTTATCTATAAGTTTAAAGATAGTATTAGTATGTTAAAATACATTTATTATTAGTACTAAATATTATCAGTAATTTAGTGTTTTATTAACAATTTTTGATTTTTTATAGAAACATCTATAATGTGACACATTTAACTTACTATATTGTATGCCATGACACAAATTTATTTGTATTGTGTATTATCATGTGTAATGTTTGTTATTTACCGTTTGTAAAACCAGTGACAATAAATATTAAAATGAGCATTAGCAGACACTTATAGTGACTGATATGCGCTAATGCTTATTTTCATTTATATAATAGTTGTGGATTGTACTTTTCTGGTGACAGAGGTAGACGTTTAAGGTTTTTCATTTTGTATTACATTCTAATTCAAGAAACACATGATGTGGTGTTTGTTTGGTGCTTTGATTGTTTTATATTCTCGAATTTATTATTTTGTAGTTAATTAGAAAAATCAATGCTTTAAGTAAGTAAAAACTTTAATAGTTAGACAACTCGCCAAACCAATTCACTATTTCATACATTCTTTTCAAATAACACTTGAATATTTTTACAATACATATAACTTTATTTTATACTAGCTGCTACCTGCGGCTTCGCCCGCGTTTTCACAGAATCCCGGTGTGCGATCGGGATTAAGAATAGCCTATGTGTTAATCCAGGTCACAATCTATCTGTCTTCCAAATTTCAGACAAATCCGTTCAGCCATTCGAGCGTGAAAGAGTAACAAACATCCATACATCCATACTTACAAACTTTCGCATTTATAATATTAATAGGATTTAAACCAGGCAGTTTTACTTTTTAAATTACTGAAAGTCATCTGAAAATAACAACCAAATACTAATTGTAAAATGAAAGTAGATTTACATAACTAACCTGTTGGTATAAGTGTAACATAAAGTGTATTGTGGAAAATAAGTGTTATTTGTTAAGTATGTATACAATGGAATTCCACAAAGTACCTATGATAAGAGTATGAATTTAATTAACTATTATTCAAACTTTTCTATCCTTAGAATATAAGTGACAAACTGTTTAGTTTAATTGAAATATTAGTACCTGATACTAATGAATAGAACATCCTAGTTCTATAGTCTTGCAGAAGTTTTTTGAGACTAAATTTTGATATTTGTTTTTTTTTGTGATAAAGTCAATTGGCTTGGTAAATTGTCATTTCTTGTCCTTATTTAGTAAAACTATTTGTAAAAATATTTGTTCTAGAAATGTTTAAAATTAAACAACACCAACTGATTAGGAACAAAATATGTTTTTCTCAATACATTAAAATAAGTATCTACTTAAGCAAAAATAAATAAAAATATGGCCTCATCACTGACTGGTGTATTTAGACCCGGTATGATTTTGAGTTGATTTGAGTGCAGCATATGAAGAATGTGATGCATTGCCATCTTTGTTTTTAATATTAGAACTGCCTAGTAAATACCTACCAAAACCTACTAAAATAAACTTAAGTCATAGCAATACAATACAAATTTATCTTTATTTTCCTCAAAAATATAAATATAATTTTAACATTTTTTTTCTTACATTAACTACTTACGTTAATAACAAAAAATAAAAAAGAGTTAAACAATAAAACTTCAAAATATTCTTTCTAAATTACACCTGTACAATATCCATAGTGCATTATCCATTAAGCAACTAACTTAAAAGTAAGAAGCATAACTTCAAAATAACAGATCATATTTTTGTTTTCATGAAAAATATATTACATACAGTAGTTATTTGAGAGGGACTAGGAAATCTATGATGCAGAATCTATGTTTTTAGACCATTATTGTTAACATAGTGTATGTTTTAAATCTAATAATATAATAAAAAAAATCCAGAGTTTGTGGCCAAACTTTGCCTAAACTGCATGATCAATTTTTAAATATATCACATGGTACACTTTTGTTTTCTAGGCCATTGAATATTTTTTGTAGAAAGTCCAGCTAGTTTTCTTATTTGTTTGTGTGCACTGTAGTTTCTAAATTTAATTGAAATATACATATCTCAAACATTGCTCCTTGTAAATAATGCAATTATGTTAGAGTTGAATTTTATAAAATCATTCAAGCTGCTTTTTAAATTACAGTTGGTTAAATATTAAGGTTAAGTATTATAAATTACTGTGTCTAGAATGGCAGTAAATTAATAGTAAAAAATCTTTGACTCATAAAAAAAGTTAGTTTGAAATTGCACAAAATTGTGTTATATATTTACAAATGTTTCATGGAAAAAGACTTTAATGCAGTGTTATTTTATACTTTTATATTGCTAGTAGTACATAGGTGCATATTATTATTAGGTTTAAACCTACTTTATTATATTGATGTGTATTCTTATATTTGGTATTTTTTATACTTGTGTCACTTTGGATATGTGCCATGTTTTATTTTATTGCAGTCAAAAACTATCATAGATGGAGCTGGCAGGAAGATACAAGTGTCCCATGAAGATAAGAAATTACTATTTTATTTATTTACATTAGTACCTAATTACTTAAGTACCTAACCAGTTTTGATTGTATACTAGTACATATATACTAATGTAAGTAAATTTGATTAATGATGTAATTTTTATAGGGCAAATGCACCCTTTTGCCAGCACCAAAAATTACCTATTATTTAGTTAGATAGGTGCACCATCCAGCTAATCAGCACCTAATAAAAATAAAGTTTGTAAGCGCATATCTTAAAATGTCATCAAAATTACCTAAAACTGCTTATGGGATAGTCCATAATTATTTTTATGTGTCTAATTATCTTCCAGTACCATTGATTGACTATAGTTAGGTATTGATTTAGTTATCGAAGTTAAATTGTTTTAGTTAGTACTTAAATGGGTACTTAATGCTACCTTTAATGATTCGAATATTACTTTAAGTAATGATTTGCTTTAATCTCAATGTATGGCCTTTAAACGTGCCTTTACGGAACTAAACCAAACTATGTTTAATCTTTAATAAAATAAGTCACACAAATTGGTTATTTTAGTATTTAACCTTTCCTTGGACAGGTTTCGGGCATCTTTGAAGAATAGAGTAAAAACTTGCCAGGATAAAAAGGCAGACAATTATACTGCTCTCCTGGCGATAAGAGACATCCGTAGCCCATAGACATATTAAGATGTTACAATGTCGTCACTATCCTGTTACAGCCACAGTGGCTGAGTTGTTGGAAGGGTACCAGCTATCCTACCAGTAGGACTGAATTAGACACTATAAAACATATAATGGTGGCAGGAATAATTTAAGCGGTTGATCTCTACCTGGGAAAGATGCTGCACAGTACTACCACCAGTACTTCAGAATGATCACTGATAAATGACCTTAAAGTTTAACATTCAAAAGCATCTCTTTTTGTGTGTCCTCAATTTGGGATCATTTTGACTGCCCCAGCCAGTAGGTACTAATGGAAATTTGACGTTGACATTTGGACTATATTCTCTAGAGCAAAGACTAAAATAAATGGCATTTTTAAATTTCATCATTATTTCCTTCTCTTAACACAAATCGATCACATCATAAGAGCTGTAAAATAAGCCTTTATTTTGCTAATTCCGCGTAAGCAGTGTAAATGTTGCGGAAAATAATCCTTCAAACGACACAGAATGTGACAAGCCTAACTGACGTTCCCACCAGTCACCACCCACCTCCACGACCAGAACACGAATATAGGAAGAGCTCGGGAAACAATATAAATTGTCACATTCT
>NJDC01005369.1:0-12819 GCA_002245475.1 Calephelis virginiensis
TCGATACTCTCTTCCTACCCCGTAAGGGACTTGGCGTGAAGATATGTATGTGTATGAGATCTAATACCAAATTAATATTAAATGCTGTCGTGAATGCTACTCTAGTATTAGTTAACAATATCTACGAATATATATTTATACAGATAAAAAAAGAAAGTAAATATTATAGTTGCACATTAGGCCTTGCACCTGGCCACAGCACAGCGACTCACTTATTTACCTTGTCTAAAGGGTAGCGACGCACTTGCATCAGGCCATACGGATGTCTTTTACTGTCACGAGAGCCTAATGTTTTTTCACAATACGATAGGCAGTATCGAGTGCTGAAATTTCGAAGAGTCTTGAGATAATCTAGATCTCTTGGTGTGCCTAAACCGATCGAAATTTGCATCATATATCTGTTTTATTGAACTTCCATCTGCTGTTCTTTCCATGTAACCGATGAAATATGCTCTATTTATTTGTTATACCAATATTTTCTTTCAATCCTACTTTCTCACTGATCTCAATTTTTCAGTAGCGCTCTAGCAAAGCTATTACGTCTGTTTCTGCCTACGTCTCTTTTAAATACCATAACTTTGGGTTTTTAGCATTTAATTGATTGTTTCTTTCACTAACCCAAGTATTACTAAAAGCACTAAATCAAAAGTGCATAAAAAATAGAAAGTAATGTATGCAATACAAACATCCAAGACCAAAATAACAAACAGCAATATTCAAAACAGTAATTTCTGTCGATATCGGAAATTGAACCTGAGTCTCACGAATAATCTGTGGCATTAGATGTGGCATTAGGTATGAGGCGGTCAATTTTTCATTATAATATGATTATCAGTGAATAGTATACTATCTTTTACTTTTCGTTCATTTCAGAGTTTTATTTTGAAGTCATATGGTGAACATCAACTGCCTCTAACAAAACTCAGTGGCTAGGTAAGACAACAGCAACCTCTCAATCGTGTAATAAAATATAGTTTATAACCATTTCAAAATTTGTAAATGATAGTTAATGCAATTAATTGAAGATAATAAAGGTTTTCTCTTACCTAAAAATGTGTCAAATGATAGGTTATTTGTTATTTTAAATAAATGAAAACTAGGAAATAGTTGAAGATATTTTTTTTATGTGATTGAAAAGCTGACCCACCTACGGAGCAGCAGCTGACGTCTATCGTGCTTCATATCCGAACCTTTTGCGTATTATCCGAAGATTACCTCAAGAGTTTTCGAAACCTCGGCACTCGATACTGCCTACCCCACAAGGGACTTGACTGTGAAAAAGCATACGGCTCTCGTGACAAGAAAAGAAAACCGTGACCTGATGCAAGTGCGTCGCTACCCTGTAACACTGGATCACATTTTTTTTATGATATTGAAAAGCAACAAAGCAGACGGATTTCTTGATGGTAAGAAATTCACGCCGCCTAGAGACACCTAAGGTGGTAATGGTGCGTTGCCAACCTGAGGTCGAGATGTTAGACTTCGAACAAAAGTATGTTATATATATACCGGCTACCTTACCCTCCGAACCGGAACACGTCAACGGCAAGCACTGACGTTATAGTAGCAGGAATAGTCAAGGCGGTGGTACCAATCCGTGCGAGTTGCTGCGAAACTCTACCACCTAGTAGGGTGTCACGATGTTAGTGACGGTAAGCCATTGCTCGCCTTTTACGAGCTGCCTGGCCGGAAGGCAGATAGTCTATTCTGCAAAGGAGCCCGGACCAACACGGGGATAAATAAAAATAAATTGTTAAAAAACAATAGTTATTGCACATTTGTCTGGAATAAAAAAAAGACAAACGACCAACAAGTTTAAAATTGCAGAGAGTGTTGTCTTTTTTAGTCTAGACCAATTTTTAAATACCTATTTGAAAGGGTTTTTACTCTTCTATAGTTTAAGTTTTTTTTATGTAGAGATTGATCCACAGTCTACACTATTTTTCATTCTTATTATACTTATATTTACTGACTTACCAGTATCAGCGCAGGCATTGGAAGCTAACAAAATTATTAAAAGCAATTTATAAAACATGATGGTCTGCTTTGCATAAAATCAATACAATAGCACCGCCTACAATTGGACATACTATATATAAGTTCTGCAGACGAGTGATACTGTCCAAGGTTTCCCACTATCTATATAACGTGGGTGTGGGAAATGTGGTAGTGATAATAAATTACTGTAACAAATAAATTGATAGGTTTTGTTTGTTACATACATACATATCTTCACGCCAAGTCCCTTACTGGGTAGGCACAGAGCATCGAGTGCCAAATCTCACGATATTAGATTACATTTTTTTTAGTACAACTCTTCTGAAAGGTCTTATAAATATTTCAACGATGATATTGTTGCATTGACAGGGCAGATAAGATAGTAGAAAAATATATCTGTTAACAAATTCATAACTTTTATAAAAAGAATGATGTCATTTTTAAGAACCAATTTGAGTTTCAGCCGGGAAAAAGTGCAACTAGTTTGTTAATAAAATTTACAGACGAAGCTCTGTCCACTTCTTATCGTATGTTAACAGTGTGAATAAATATGTCAACTACAGCACCTGTTACCAGTTTGCTCACGATACGTGTCTAGTTGTGGTTCATAAAGATCCTCAAAAAGCATTTGAAATTATTCAATCTTATAGTCATAGTCTAATTAAATGGTGTGGTAAATTCTCTACTTGTACTTAATCCCAAAAAATCTAAATTATTAGTAATTAAATCTCCATACAATAAGTTTTCTTATAATAGAATATAATAGAATAAAATATAAATAAGTTTAATAATAGAATAACCCATAACCACAAGTGCCTTCATAATTCGAATTTAAATAACAGTGGATTATGCAACTACCCATTTATTGAAATCGTAAATATTCCTATCTACTACCTACCTATCTTGGTTTGAAAATTGATATAAAACTAAATCGGAAAAATCACATAGAACACATTTGTAATAAATTTAGACAATTTTTAGCAAGTTTTAATTTAAGTTAAATTAATGTTATGCAATTTGTGGGCCGAAACTTTTGTTCAGTATGGGCTATGCAGTTATGGCCGCACGTATAACTCTTTTCTAAATTCAATTTCTAATCTTCAATTACGAATTTAAAACATAAAGTGTCCCCTAACATTAAATAACGTTTCAAAGATAGTCCCTCCCTGCTATTTAAACATTGTAAAGTACTACCTATTCAAACTCAATTTAGTTACATAGTTTTAAAAGAACAATTTTTAATAAAACTTTGCCTAAAGATATTTACGAGGGCTATAGCTCAAAACCAGTTTTGCACAATACGTAAAAAAAATAATAAATATAAATTAAAATGGTATTTCTTGCATAGTATGTAAAAGTAAAATGTTTAAGAATTTAGGAATAGATTTATATCTCTTATACTATTATCTATATGTGACACTAACTTCATTTTCGATAAATTTATTTACTTTGTCAACCTTGTTATTTATTTATTTTTTTCTTCCTACTGAAACAAAAAGATAAATAAATTTATAATAACTAGAAATATATTTAAAATGTCGTATGGTAGCATTTTTTTTTCTTTACTAACCTTTGTGGTTTTTAAATGCTACTTCAACTTAGTATTGTATTGTCTTTAGTCGTCCTGTATAGGTATATTAATATACCCTTGGGTTTATACAGTAAATAAATTTAAAAAAAAATCAGTTACATGACATTTGAGTGATATTTGCTACACTTGGAGACAATCTCCACAATTTTATAATAATATAATAAACTGAAACAAAGAAAACTAATATCATTCAAATATATTCTTTTGGTTACATTGACATTTTGGCTCAACCCGCCCGGGCGCAACAATGAATTAAAGGGTGAAAAAAACAGCAAACAGTCCGACCACTCAGTTGATAATGTTACATCTAATACTTCTTTTCATGTTACCATCTTTGTCTTTTAGTTCATAGTTAATTTTTAAGTATACCTGAGGAGAAAGCATCAAAATGATGTAGAACATATTCGCTCAACCGGTTCAACAATGACACAATTACCAAAATTGTGAAAATTACGTTTTTAGGCATAAGTGATTAAAATTTCATAATTTACTTAAATAATCTATAATAATATATTTTTTATGAAACCTCTTGAGGATAGAAAACACAAAATTAAATAAAATATACCCATATTTATGTTTAAATCTCGCTCCTTAAAAATTAACTCAATGTAAGTTGTGCCGTTGTTACACCGGATGAGCGAATTATACACATACTAGAAGCCAGTGTTCTGAATTCGCATGTCCCAATTGAAGACACGATATATTTCTAATGCCCTAAAAAATGGTTAACGACAAGTACACAGACTATCTAGCAATGTCTTGAGAGTTTGAGCGTGAACCTTGGAACATCGCTAAAGCCGAATAATTAATGTGTCGCTAGACTGTTTTTATATATCTATTACTGGCTGTAGCCTGCTTGTGGAGTTTTTGTCAGTAAAAAAATGTTCTGGCCACTTTTCACATCCGTGCTTCTAAACGTCATAAAATATGTTTTCATAGTTTGACCAGTGTATAAATTTCGTGTTGGTCCGAGCTCCTTTGCAGAATAGACTGTCACCTTCCTGCCGACTATCTAGCAGCTCGTAAAAGACCAGCATAGGCTTACCATCAGTAACACTGTGACATCTGACTATGTGAGAGTTTCGCAGCGAATTTCCCGGATTGGTACCATCGCCTTACCTATTAGTCCTCAGATTGGCAACGCACCATTACACCTTTGATGTCTCTAGGCGGCGTGAATTTCTTATCACCAGGAAATCCGTCTGCTTGTTTGACTTCCAATGTATTTTATTTATGACATTGGAAGGCAAACAAGCATAAAAATAAAAATTGAATACGATTTCACTCAATCTTTCGCAGCTTGTAATAGAAACTGCTATTGGACAATAATCCAGATTTCCTTCTGTTTGTTAGCTGGACCTTCTGGACCAATAATCCGGATAAATGTTTAATAAGTACCTATCTATTTTTTTCAACTCGGGTCAACACCGGAATGTGATATAAATATTTAGCATAAATTAATAACGTCACAATCGCCACAAGTGCCTCTTGTAAGGTGAATGTGAATAAAAATATTTTCTATTCTATTCCATTCTTTCTGCATCGAGGTAAAGGAAAAATGTTTATTTAATATGACTCAACCAACTATCTGTGTGTGCTCGTGTAACTTTACTTTATTCCAATTAATTATAATGAATATAGGTACGTACAGTGGGCATGTATAAGGAAAACAGTATTTGTATGTTTGTCAATTTATAAAAATAAAAATGAATCACTATTTCCCTTGTTCACAGCATCACGTCTGAACGGGTTGAATAATTTCGTTAATTTAAAAAAAAATACTATCATGACAATTTTTTTTTCAAAATTACTACTGTTGTGCGCGTCTAGAGACAAATATTTCACTCGATAAAATATACGAGCGTCTTATCTGCGCCCGCATTAAGACGGTCGTAGCCGAGAAATATTCGTTAAAGGATGAGCAATTTGGTTTTCGGGGAGCAGCCCATTCATCTATAAATCAAGTGCACCGCCACTCGGAGCACATACTAGACGGCCTGAATAGACGTTGCGCCTTATGTACGCAAGCCCTATTCTTCGACGTGGCCAAGGCATTCGATAAGGTCTGGCACAACAGCCTAATCTATAAGCTCTATACTCATCATACGAGACTACTTATGAAATCGCAAATTCAGATTTCTGGTTCAGGAAGTGGCGTATAAAAGTGCAGCGATTTACTTTAATCAGGGTACTAGGCCATGCGAATGGATGAGACCCTATCGAAATCCGGGTACCATCAAAATGTTCGATAGAATAATCCCCTGGGAAAAATCAACAAAATACCTAAGTCTAAACAAAATTATTTAATTTGCAACTTTACGCCAAAAAAAATGTATACGTATAAAAATGTATATCCCAATCCAAGCAACAATAACTCACAGGACACTACACTACACCGTCATGCCGGTCTCGGTGATGAAGACCTCTCTTGCGCCCGGCGCCTAACGCCAAGCGACGAGCCACCACTATTCCTCCATCAAGTCCACACAGTAACCAGAACGCAGCACCAAGTCGAGGTACAGTCTCCCGGGAGACAGCTCTTGTTGCTGGCGTTGTAGGGAACAATCCAATCCATTTAAATGATGATGTCAAATCAAATCAAATCAAAATCTTCATTTGCTATAACAGGGATTGAACATTTGGTAGTGTTGATAAAAATAAAGTTATGACCTTTAAACCTGTTGAACCAAGAACTGGCACGCAAATATTAAGTTTAACTTAGTTAAAATTGAAATACATAAAAAAATATAATTTAATCACAATTTACTGATTTAAGATGTCTCGGGCTGAGCACTCTGCTCGGCCCACAAAGCCCGGTGAAGTTGGAAAAACTGCGAGGTTGGCAACATATTAGTCATTCCAAAAAAAAACTATTAAGTATAACTCAAAAACTTTGGGAGGAATTACAAAATGCCCTTGGTGTATTCTTTGATTTGTCCAAGACATTTGATTGCGTTAGTCATGAAAGATTGATCAGGAAACTACGCCGTTATGGAATTAGAAATAAAGCACTCGACCTTCTAATTTCTTACTTGAGTGGGAGAATTCAGAGTTGAGAGAAATGAGAGGTTGAGATTAATGGTATAAAATCGACAGGCGCTGCTGTTACGATGGGTGTGCCCCAGAGTTTTTTGTTTCTTACATATATCAACGATTTACCTTACTGCGTAAGAGATAAACATGGAATTGTATTGTTCGCGGATGACACTTCACTTTTATTTAAAGTGAAGAGGCAACTAGGTAAGTATGACGAAACAAACACTGCGATTTCAAAAGTTGTACACTAGTTCAATGTAAATATTTTTTTTTAAATGAAAAAAAACCTCAGTGTATAATGTATGTTTTTCAATGCCCAATGTGAGACAAGTAGAAACCGAAGTGAAACTAAACTAAAAAGACTGAGCTCAGCAGCATATGCCATCAAAAAATGAGACAGTTAACCGATGTTGACACTGCTAGGATTCTTCTCGGGGGAGTTCTGCCGATGTAACTGTAACTGTATTTGTTTTACAAAAAAGGGCCATATGTGCAATTTATCACTTAGGCCCAAGAGTCTCTCGTATAAAAAAAATTCAAAGAAATTAGTATTCTATCTGTTACTTCCCAGTACATCTATGAAAATTTAGTATAATATGTTTAGAAGAATTTACATTCATTTAAAAGAAACTGTGATATACATAATGTAAATACGAGGAATAAAAACAATCTTGCTGTGCATGTGTCCCGTCTCCACAGAGTTAGTCATTCTTTCATGGGCCAACGTATACGCTTTTACAATAAACTTCCCGATTTTTTGAAAGACCTGTTATTAAATAAATTTAAAAAACGTGTCCAAGTAAAATTGTATAAAAAAGTAAATTCGTGTAAAATTGTATACCGTTGCTGAATATCTGTCGGGTAAGAAAAAAAAAAGACAGGCCGCTAAGTTTCTTGCCGGATCTTTTGAATGTGTGGCCGCATTCCGATCCGGTGGTAGTTTTAGTGTTATATAGACTCGTCAGAAGTGCCTCTTGTAAGGTGAATGTGAATAAAAATATATTCTATTTTATTCTAACCACGAGTTGGGTCAACATTTGTTACAAAGGATCCAGAAAAAAATACATAACGGTAGGACCACTGTTTAGTTAAGTTATGGTTAGTTATTAAAAATATTCATAAATGTCACTTTACTAAAATGAATCGCGACAGCAATTGATTTGTGTCATACTATATAGAGGAAGATCTCTATATATTATAGATTAATAAATTGACATCTTTGTTGTTTTGGAAGTTGGAGTTCTATATACTTACTCTCACAGATTATTTCCCCATAAACATTTTATTGAATCAGGCGTTACTTTGCGGAAATCCATTATAACAGATGTAAAATTAAGGCTTATTTTAAATCCTGAATTTACCCTTGTCTTTTCACACCTGTAAACAAAAAGGACGAATTTTGACTCAAATTGTTTGAGCAAATTTATCGTAGAAAATAATTCGTTGAAAAAATTCATCAGGTGGTGTTGAGAGCAGCTGAAGACCTTGATTCTGTAGCCGAACGTTGCTGATAAGGTAACAAGACCTCAGCGTCCTAGACATAAGGTCTATTGCTTACTGAGAAAACTAGTTACGGAAAAACAGTAAGAGGGCACTGCAGTTGGTGAAATAAATTAAATAAAATTTATTCATCTGAAGAATATGTGTGTGAAAAAGTTGTTACAAAGATATTTAAGCTTACTAATATATTCTACCACATTGCAAGTATTTTGCGATTCACATAAATTTTACTTTTACTTATAAAAGTAAAATTTATATAAATCGCAATATATTGAAACCGATTTATTTGGGCCCACAGAAGAGTTATATTGTGAATACCAAACTAAATTGCGGGACTACGGATGAGTCCAACGGTTACCACGCATTGAGCTGCACTCGTTGCTCTGGTAGGTTTCCCAGACAACATGCACTCAACGACATAATTCGTAGGGCACTTGTTTTTGCCAATGTCCCTCGTGTTCTTGAACCACCCGGTCTCAGTCGATCTGATGGAAAGAGATGACTTATAACTTTGATTCCCTGGAAAAAGGGTAAGTGCCTTTTATGGGATGCAACTTGCGTTAGTACCTTTGCTCCGAGTCATCTTAATCGTACTACATTGTCACCCGCAGCGGCTGCTTAGGATGAAGCATGTAAAAAAAATACCTACTTGTTTATTCCTATTGCAGTAGAGACGATGGGGACAATGTGCCATGAAGCTAAATGCTGCATGACACCTGCTCCGACTCATTTTTGGTGCAAAGACTCGCGCTGGCCATCCAACGTGGTAATGCCGCTAATGTCATGGGTACTTTTGCACGAGGAATGCTTCGGGGTGGCTTATTTGAATAATTATTTGTTACTTTTATTGTAAAAATATTTATGTCTTTTAAATGTCTTGAATATTATATTTAAACTTTGGCAATATATTAGAATTCAAATTAAAAGATTCCTTAAATTTATTACGATCAGAAGATTTTCCAACATCGTTTAATTGAAAAATTGTGAATTTAGGATATTTATTGAAACGATGAATTATCACCACAATTGCACAATGAGTAGATAAAAATAGAGAGAAGGCTTCTGCATCATACCAGAAGTACCTATATATCAGCAGCCGATATGGATGAAGCTTTTGATATAATAATACTGATACGTCAAGAAAATTCTTCTTCGGAAGGAATACTTAAAAATATTAACACAAGGTAGCGTTAAAGTAAAGGGTGCACTTACCTCGCTAAATCTATTTGTCAATGACACGTCGTTCGTGGGCGGTTGCAACCCTTTGTTGCCCGTGTTACTACCAATGTTACTACCAATAGTAAGATAGGTAATTTTTTTTTCCGTTTTTACTACTGCAGTTGTAAGTTGCAAGAAGGGAAATACTAACTTGCCCATCTTACTACCAAGTGACTACAGTTGTTACACGGGTAACTTATTTGCCGTTATTACTAATTACTGCAGTTGTAAGTTGTTAGAATGAAAATATTGTGTTACCCGTCTTACTACTACCCAATTGTAGTTGTTACACGGGTAACTTGGTAGCATTGCAGTAGTAACCAAAGAAATATTAAATTGTCTGTGTCACTACCTACCTAAAAAATAAACATTGTCCATCTTCAAGACATAGTCTACAAATCAAGTTGTATACAAAGTGATTAATTTCCTGGGCTATGATTGATAGAGAGATAAAGACAAAGGAATCAAACTTTATTGTTTAAAAGGTCACAAATAATAAAAAATATTATGAATAATTAATACGAACTTTTATTATAATTTTAAAATTTTCAACTTAGTTACGAGTAGGTATTAATCTTATCTTATCTTCACGCCCATATCCCCGAAGAGGTAGGCAGAGGTACAACCAAGGCACCCACAACTAGCCGAAGACATTAATAAAATGTATATTATTTATTTTGAAATTACAAACATTAATGTATTTTTAAATTATTACAAGTTTTAAGGGCAACTAAGAAAATAGAAATAGTTGCTATTACCAGTGGTAGTTGAGCGTTTTTTTTAGACAAATCAAGATGCAAATCTCAAAATCTTATCGTTTCATTCTGCTGTGTTACCGCTTTTAACCAGAGAAACGCTGATGGGGGCTGGTCCTACATAAGAAAGGAAAGTGAACAATTTCTAATGGGAAGAATTATAACCTACATACAAAACAAATGGATCACAAATAAGTATTTAATTTGAGTAGTTTTGGCATGAGATACAAACCAAATAATGTTTTGGAAGAAAAATTTAAAAATATAGTTCAAAATTGAATAAATTGATAAAGATAACAAAACTTTAATGAGGCGGCTATCAAATGCAATTCAAGATGATAGTATTGTTAAAATCATTAAATAGCAATTTAAAAAAGGCGACGTTGTGATGTCCAAAATAATGATCTTATCCAACGTATTAAAATGCAGCTCTCAAACGCTGAAATTACAATAGGTAACGCGCTCGAGAAGTGGATATAACATTTTTTTATTTATAATATTAAAATAAATATACATTTCCCCGTGTTGATTCGGGCTCTTTTTTAGAATAGATCATCTGAGATCCTGCCTGGCAGTTCGTAAAAGGCGAACGTAGGCTTAACGTCACTAACACTGTTACATCTGACTAGATGGTAGAGTTTGCGGTGACTCGTCTGGATTGGTACCATCGCCTACTCTATTTCTGCCGCCATAACATCATTGCTTGCCAATGATGTGTTTCTTTTCGGTTTCGGTTTGATCGCCTCTGTGGTCTAGTGGTTCAGTTGTAGTCCCGGGTTCAAATCCCGGGTCGGGAAACAAAAAGAAAATTGGGTTTTTCCAATTTTTTAATAAAAAAAAATGTTGCTCGGGATAGGATATGTGCCCGGTTGGCGATAGGCTTGCCACCTATCACATTGTGAGACTTAGTATCTTCGGCTAGTCGTGGGTGCCCTGGTTGTGCCTCAACCTACCTCTTCGGGGATATGGGCTTCCACGTACATGTCTATGACCAGTGACCCCTCTACATTTTATTTCGTCAATAAAATTGAGGATGAAGCAATTTGCTGAGTTATTTATAAGATCTGAATGCGTGAAGATACTTTTTTGGTGTCTCTAGGCGGCGTGAATTTCTTATCATCAGGAAAACCGTCAGTTTGTTTGCCTTCCAATATCATAAAAAAAGTTTTTTAAAGTTTGTTTTTGTAAAAATAAAAGTTTTTATGATTTTTTTATTATTTGTGACCTTTTAAACAATAAAGTTTGATTCCATTTTTTTTATCTCTCTATCAATCACAGCCCAGGAAATTAATCACTTTGACACTTGATTTTTAGACTATATCTTGAAGATGGACAATGTTTATTTTTAAGGTAGGTAGTGACACAGACAATTTAATATTTCTTTGGTTACTACTGCAATGCTACCAAGTTACCCGTGTAACAACTACAAATGGGTAGGAGCATCGACCATACATCCCAATAGACACCGCATATAAGGCAACACGATTGTGTCAACACATAAGTGTAATTGTTCTAATGTAGCTTATTACTTAAAAATATATGAACAGTATCGACCAGGTTTGTGACCTGTAAACATTGTAGCGTTATTGTATCAAAAATAAAAAAAATAGATCTAAAATGACTGTTTTTCAATTAAGTAAACGGTACGGTAAAAACAGGCGCTCTTCAAACTACCGAAAAGATGGTTCAACTTTCTGGTAGATTAATTAAAAATAATAACATTCATAATTACATTTTAATTATTTGATATTTATCATCATATACTGGTCAGTGATTGTTAGATGCGTGTTTATATCCCTTTCTTACACATGTGGTTTTCAGGCTATCACTTTCGTGATGGATTAATGTGCAAATCTATTTTATCGATATTTTTATTTATTTATCCTGAATAGGATACCGGTCTTGTACCGGTGTTGTATGTAGGTATTTATGTATTTTATCGATAAATTTAAGCACTGACAGAAACAATGAAAAACTTCTTACTTTGTGTACTTTCGAGTTGGCCTCTGGATAGTAACTCTTTTTTTATGTGAGAAGTCAGCGAGCAAGCATACGACTCTCTTAATGGTAACAGATAGTCATGGCCTATAGACATCATTGATGTTGCAGATGCGTTGCTGTCCTATGATCGGAATATAAGGCCTATTGTGCAAATCTACTGGCTTCTCCCTACTCTCCGAATCAGAATGTGACATTGTCATTATAGCGGCAGGAATGAATAAGGCAGTGGATGACTACCCAGGGAAGTTGCTGCACACCACTTTTTCACCGATGATCTTGTCGACAATTACCTGTTTTACCTGTGCTCGCCTCTTACGAGGTGCCTGGTAGAAGGGCAGGGGATCTATTATTGTCAGCGGACCCGGACCAACACGATGGAAAAATGAACTTATGAACTAAACGCGGTAGAGGTCATTAAATAACTCATAAATAGTTGAGCTGATTTTATTTATTTAAAATTCATGCACTTTTGTGTACAAAGGTGGACTTAATGCTACGTGGCATTCTCTACCAGTCAACCTAACTTTATTAGAAATAATAAATAAATGGGGTGCAAAAAAAGAAAACAATAACTAAACATTTAAACCTAATTTTTGGCGTAATCAAATACATAAGCAATACATATTTACCAAGAAAAATACTTAGCATAATATATCAAAATATTACACAAAAAATAAGTATTCTATAAATATAGTCATTCTACATACATTAATACAAATG
>NJDC01005369.1:12943-27719 GCA_002245475.1 Calephelis virginiensis
TATATATATATATATATATATACAAATACACATACATACGACACAAATATACATCTATATAAATAGATACATACATTAAACAATAAATAATATCTGACAACACTACTGTGATAAATAATTGAAAAGGGAACCTTTGAGGGAAAACTTAGTTAAGCTATTTCTGATATCAACAGGAAGAATGTTCCAAAAACCAACAGCTTGGAAAATGAAAGACTTGGATACAAAATCAGTACGACAGAGTGGAACTTGAAGGATAGGATTTTGTAGAACTCTTTTAAGTGCATTAGGTGGTTATCTAGGTGATATAAATTCAAGATTGGTTCCAATAGACGATGTTGGGGTCAGGATGTTATAAAACTTTCAATGGGCTTGGACAATTTTAAAACTAATTTGTTTACAGTATTTCGACGACATACTGTAGTTCAGGTGGAAATCACTCGAATGAATTAAAACAATTCTTTTATATCAGGTATCCTCAAGATCATCTAATTTGGTTTAAAGAAACCAGACGACAGAATTGGTGTTTTAAACCTCAACATTTTGCATTAGACTTTTTTATACACTTTACGCTACTGCTGCTTCATGACAATTCTAGACCACATACTGCACAACAGATGGCTCTTTAATTAAAAGAGCATCAATTGGAATGTAAAAAACATCCACCTGAACCTAACTCTAACAGATAACTATTTTTTTCGAAAAATTCAATTTCGATGGGGCAGTCCAAACCACGCCTAAAGATTTTATTGATTCCCATTCGAATGGTTGTTTAGTAGAGGGATCAATGAATTACTTATGAGATGTCAAATGTGCATAGGAAACAATGATTCATATTTCAGTTAAATAAATACATTGCATTAAAAATATTAGACTTAAGTTTCTCCCCTACAAAACGCCAATTACAGAAATTTAAAAACCTAATATATTCATGTACGGATATTACTCTCAACGGCAAAAATTTGTGACCTTGAATCATTGAGTTGCATAACTGCGATATGACTTCATAAAATAAAAGGCATATCGATAAAATATATTGTTCGTATTAAATATGTCTCATCCCTAATCTTACATATCTATTTATAAACATGAAGTCTTGTCATTGCAAGGGCCAATAAGAAAGCAGTTCCGCTCGGGGAGACCAAGAGTGACTTTTCACGATGAAATTGCTACGGTGTCATTGGAAGGTTGGTGTCAAAAGACTCCGGCGTGTTTGTATGAAAAGGGTAATGAATGTGGATGAAACTAGGCAGTCTGCCAGTATCGTGAGATTTCACACTCGATACTCTCTGCTTACCATGTAAGGGACTTCACGTTAAGATATATATGTATATTATTTATTTAGCAATGCACCTAACTTCTTAAATATTTTAAAATAATTTTTAACCTGCTGTTGGGAGATAAAGATGTTGCAAATTTGAAGAGGGAGCCAAAGTTTTATGAAAGCTTCATAAAGGTCGTAAAGTTTTTGCTTGCTTATCGTTAAAAAAATGTTCTTTTTTGAACAAATATCTTAGTAAGACAAACCTCTGAATGATTAAATCTAAATGAAATTATTTAATTTGCAATTTTTTCCGCCAAAAAAAATGCAAATTAAATAATTTCATTTTGATTTAAGTATGGATTTCCGCAAAGTAACGCCTTCTTCTATCAATTCTCTGAATGATTGTTTTTACTTGAAGCATAGGACACATAAATGTAAGTTCTCTTTTGTAAGTTTGTTTATTCCATGCTTAGATATATCAAAACTGAGCAAAATTGATTAGTTTCAAGAACATCTCAAAGGTCCTAGTGACTATCGGCCTTGTGAAACAATTGTAAACTTATGAGTTGATGAAAATAGCATCTATGCATATGGTTGCGATCCTGAGAGTAGTACATTATTGCGGCTCATAATCGTAACTATAATAATTTTGAAACAACGGCTTCGCATGACACGGACAGCGTCGAAACAGTGACGGGTGCTTGAGGAAGGTAAAGCGCCGTGAACCCTAACTAAGTGGAGGTCCTAAGAACACTCGGAAACCGGTTTACCTGAATCATAATTGCAGTAAACATTTTTCTTTCAAAGGATACACACGCGTACAATGTAAAGTTGTGCTTTCAAAATGCTGTACTCAGTTTTAAGTGTCTTGGCAATTTATATAGGGGTTTCTGGTAAGTATATGCTATTATCGTATCGTATCATAAGATCATAACTTCTTACATGTCTTCACAGATACTACCTGTAATACATAGATACATATTATTTGGTACAGCAATTATTATTACAATAATATATTAGAATTTTTATAATTATTTTATACATAACAAAATATATAATTTACCCCCAAGTAAGCAAATTATATGCTCTTCTTACGGATTCAACGTTAGAACTTTAGAATTTAGAAATACTTAAGTAGATACTGAAATAAATTTAATAAACATGAATCTACATATTATTGTAATAAAACTCTAGAAGAGTGAATTTCCATACAGTAAAATTATTAGATCGCCCGTGGCTAACGTACACGCCTAACTACATCGGCCAATAGCGAGGCTCAGGTTCGATTCCCGACGGGGGCAGGCATTTTTGTAATTAACATTTAAATGTCTGCATTTCCGGGTCTGGGTGTTTATTAAATTTATTCTGGTATCTATATAGGTATTTCTATGTATTAATATCGTTGACTAACACCCATAACACAAGCATGTAATTTGCTTACTTTAGGGTTAGATTCAATTTGTCGAACTTGTCCAGGGATATTTATTATTATTATTATGAAAATAGTTTCAGGCGGCTAAAAATAAATAGTTTTAATTTTACTCGATAAACTTGAATCTATTGGAGAAACAGGTGTTGTTCATGATTTGTTTTGCAGCTACCTTACAGACAGAACCCAGGTAGTTTCAGTTGCTGGCATCAAAAGCAACGCTAAATGCCGTAAATATGGAGTTCCTCGGGGTAGCGTTTTGGGACCTACGTTATTTCTAATATACGTAAATGAGTTGTGCAATCTTTTAATCCCAAATTGCAAAATTATAGTTTACGCTGATGATACAGTACTTCTGATTGAAGGTCACACGTTGTCAGCAGTAAAAGAATATGCAGAAAATGCCTTATGCGTTATTAAAAATTGGTTGTGCTCCAATCTCTTAACACTTAACCTTTCTAAGACAAATTATGTTGCCTTTGCCCCTAATGTGGCTTCCCAACCCTTTTCTTTTACTTTGCGCGCTCATTAGTGTGACATGGATACGTACGCCAACTGCACCAACTGCATAATAATAGAACGTCGTCCTTGCATTAAATATCTGGGTGTCATGATTGACAGTACAATGTCTTGGAAAAATCATATACAAGTAACAACGTTGAGAATTCGAAAACTTATATATGTTTTTAAAAGCCTGCGAGAAATTGTAGACTTCAAATATCTAAAACAATATATAATTTCGTACTGTATTACGTCCTGGAGTGGCTCTGGAAAATCAAACATGCTACGCTTAGGAAAAGCTTAGAAAACCTCTTCGTTTCCCCACCACAGATTTATATTCGCAATTTAAGGTTCTGACAGTAAGGCAGCTTTTCGTAATGCACACCGTTTTGAAAAAACATTCTAGTCTTTCTTATGACCCTAAACTTAGTGACACAAAGAGACGATCTGATAAAGTTTGCACTAATGAAAAAAGATGTACTGGCATTAGCTCATTTCTTTACAATAGCTTAAATAAACCGTTAAATATTTATTCACTTGCACTATATAAATGTAAATTAAAATGCTCTGAATGGCTTAAATCTTTGTCTTATCAAGAAACGGAAGACCTCTAAGTACAGTTTAAATAACACATCTAATCATATACCGGTTTTTAGCTCTTGCATATATCGTTCACATCATACTGACACACACACCTACACTCACATACATACACACAATACACACACACACACACACACACACACACACACACACACACACAAAATCTGTTCACGTTAGTATTAAGCATATATACTCTAGTTTAAAATCATTGAGATTGTTTTCTGGAGGAGGGCGTTGATAAACGCAACACAATTTTATACTTCTGCGTGTGTCATCGACACTCATATAATTCATGTATACTTGTTCTGGTTCCAAATAAATAAAAAACTTAGGCAACCAAAAAACTTAGGCAACTTAGTTGATCACAATTTAACTGTTTTTAGAATTATTATCTGTCCGTCTGCTAGTTTGTGCTGCAATCACGTAAATTCGACTGTTCGGATTTTGATGACATTTGGTAAGATTACAGTTTGTACTATCGAGTAACATAAAGGCTACGTTATTTTGTCCAATTGCGCAAAGAGGAAGAAAATGTTATTCTTTCTTCGTTTATGCGACGTTTGTTTAAGTTTATTGTTTTAACCGGCTGTAAAAGGGAGACAACTTATTTTTTGAGATTTAATTTCTAAATTTGATTTATAATTACGTATAGCTTAAGCTTACTTAACGAATTTAATTGAAATTTGATAGAAAAGTAGTTAGCATTAACATCGAGTAACTTATTGCTTTTTATCCGACTTTGATAAAAGGAGGTAATGTTTTTTTAATGTTGTCCTGTATTTTTCATAATTCACATAATGTTTGCATAACGGTTTATTATAACCGACTTGCTTATTCAAAAGGAGGCACTTTTTTTATGATATTTGAAGGCAAACAAGCAGACGGATTTCCTGATGTTAAGAAATTCACGGCGCCTAGAGACACCAAAGGTGGTAATGGTGCGTTGCCAACCTGAGGCCGGGGTGTTTGTTTCTGAGATTTATTCATTTAATTTTAACTTCAATTACTTAAAATCTGTTTAATGTATTTTGGGATAGAAAGATTGGAAGAAACCGAGAAATTTAATAGATAAAATAAATAAAAAAGAAATCCGATTTATTCGTAAATTTTGTTCTCTCAATTTTCATAGTATAGATAAAAAGTTGTTTAATTATTGTACAACTTCAAGAATTGTTGGAACTTAAATAACAGATGAAAGAATAACAAGAACCGCTAAAGCTTACAGAGAAAAGAAGATGTACACTGGCGCCATATGTGTCAACAATCAAAAACTTAATTTACGTTTGGAAACTATATAATACTCGTAATATAGATTTGATGTTTACTATTTCAACAAGAATATTTAGTATCTTACCGTGCAAAAAAGTATGCAATGGTTATTTTGCAGTTTTTCTCACATATTTCGAGGCTTCTTTTTCTGCCTCGCATTAATTGCTTTTTTCTTAGGTATATACTTTTTGATCAAGGACCTTAAGACACAAAATATAGAGTATTAAATTTTGTGCTTAGATGTAGATGTGATGATTTACACCCTTCACGCTGCCATCTCGGCACACGGCATCTATATACATTTTTCATTACTCAAATGTTTCATTACGTAAATGCAAAATTTGGTTTGATAACAAAACTTTATTTTTTTACGATATAGGAAGGCAAACAAGCAGACGTATTTCCTGATTGTAAGAAATTCACGCCGCCTAGAGACACCAAAGGTGGTAATGGTGTGTTGCCAACCTGAGGTCGAGATGTTAGGCCTCGAGCAAAAGTAAGTTTACCGGCTACTTTACCCTCCGAACCGGAACACGTCATGACGTTGTGGCGGCAGGAATAGGTAAGGCGGTGGTACCAATCCGGGCCAGTCGCTGCGAAACTGTACCACCTAGTCAGATGTCACGGTGTTAGTGACGTTAAGCCTATGCTCGCCTTTTACGAGCTGCCTGGCAAGGAAGGCAGATGATCTATTCTGCAAATGAGCTCGGACCAACACGGGAATTAATTAATTAATTAATTACTTGTTCAGGTTTGCTATTTGCATTTTTCAAATTTGCGACAGAAAAAAAACACGGCAAATATTTTCTCCGGTTTCAATAAAAACAAGGATTTTTTTAAATATATTTGTGTAAAATATAAAATCTGTGCTTATAAAATCATAATCAAAATCATAAATAAATTGAAGATAATTAAAAATTGGTTTTTACCTGTCTGTCTGTCTCCTGGACGCGATTTACGCCGAATCTACTGAACCGTTACTCACACAGTTTAGCTGGCAGGTAGAGTACCTACACAGAGCTGGCAGGTAGAGACACAGAGGTGTTTCGGGAAATGTTATAGCTTAGTTTAAAAAACAATGAAAAAATCCTACAAGGCATAAATGCAAAACCCGAGATTCTTTTTTTTTATTTAAAAAGGGACTTAACAGATTTTCCAGTAAATGTAACAGGTCATACGTTTTGTCATACTCAGCAGAAATCTTCAAACTAACTTTCACATCTTGACCATCGGAATGTGAATAGGTCATAATTAAGCTGGTTTTTGCATCAATACATATTATAAAACAAAGTCCCCCGCCGCGTCTGTTTGTCTGTTCGTGATTTACTCGAAAAGTACTGAACGGATTTTCCTTCGGTTTTCAACAATAGATAGAACAATTCTTGAGGAAGGTTTTGGTGTATAGTAAGTTTATGTTTTTTTATAAACCAACGATATTACAACGATATTAGTTCAATATGTCAGCAAAAAATAAGCCGATCGGGAGCTTTCCCCGAAAACGCTGCCAAAACCTTTTGAGTTTTAACAAAACAATGTATGGTGGGATTTTTCCTCTTAGATAGAACTCAAAAAAAGTAAGCGTTGATATATGTCTATCTTTTAAGAATAACCCACAATAACCGTTTTTTTGCGTTTACTTAAAACAGTAAAATGAAAGGTTACTTTAGAACATATTTTTAACAATACAGTATTAACCCTTAATCAAATAAATCTGTTAGATACGTTGTGTGTGTAATTTAGATCAAAATTGCCTTTTACACTATCAGAAAAAAAAACAGCTAATGAGTTATCAAAAAGTTAAAATCTCCGGGCGCAAAATTAAATATCGTTGAAGGGTAGCAAAGACATGCGCGCTTACTGCATTCCCCCCTTCCCCCGGACATACTCACAAACTTTCGTATTTAAAATATTAGTAGGATTTTTATTCTTGAATAACCGAAGCGAAGCGAGTGCGGGCTGCTAGTATTATTATAAACCACAACCTATACGACATACCTAACAAACATAGCAATATCAAATCTGATTTGAGTGAGTCTGTCTATTAAATCTTAAAAAATGCTCAAAATGCTTCAATGTTTTGAAAATTCGAGATGAAAACCTGTACATACTTGATAAGGGTGAAAATTAGTTTGAGTTATCAATTATTATCCATATTTGATTCAGAATGATATTTAGAAAAACAGTAAAAATTATTTAGACTTTTAGTTTTCCTACACAGACTATCCGTATTGGCAGCTAGTGATTAAAAAATATATTATCAAAAATGGTAAATGGAGAGCGGGAGTTTTGGCGCCATCGTGAATGAAGATGGTCGTAATTTTGTCACAATTATTGAATTTAGAGTAAATTATGAGTAAAATTAGTTAGTTTAGGTGGAAATTAGTTTATTTTTGTTCAGTGAAAGTGCACAAATGAAATAATCATGAAGAAATTAGTGTATCGTGAATTTCCTCGCTGCCGCCAAATCTCCCAAAGTTAACTTGTGTAAAGTGACCACCGCTTTACTCAAGACTCTAACGTGAATTTGTAAATAGTGACAATAACTGTGTAAGAATATTTAATACAGAAGACATATGACTAATGACTATATAAGAAATAATTAATACGGAAGACGTTGCAGCATGGCCTAAAGGCCATAGCCGGCCCCAGAAAGGGGCAAATTAACTTAAAAAAAATGGAGAGCGGGAAGTCACGAGCCCAAGTCAGTAAAACAAATAAACAAAATATATAGAATTTTAGAAAATATATAGATATAACAAAGTTAGCCACTTCCACCACTTATATCTCAGGGTTTTAACATCTCTGATTTATTTGATTTATCGCCTCTGTGGTCTAGCGGTCCGGCGTCGGCCTTGACTTCTTGATGTCCCGGCTTCGATCCCCGAGTCGGGCAACTAAAAGAAAATAGACACTGCATATTTCCAATTTTCTTTTTTAAAATTAAAAATATGAAAATTTCTTTCCTTACCTGGGATTGGATATGTGCCCGGTTGGCGATAGGTTTGCCACCTATCACATTGTGAGACTTAGTGTCTTCGGGTAGTCCTGGGTTTCCTGGTTGTGCATCTGCTTACCCCTTCGGGTATATGGGCGTGAAGTTTTTTTAATTTATTTGACTCATCTCACCCCCAATACGAGTTTAACGAGATTGTTAAAATAAATATGACATGAATCGAGCGGTTTGAAATTATTAAACTTCGTCAATAACGTAGACACTAGTGGAGTTTCTCGGCAGCGTTTTCCTCTTAAAACCAGTCAGCTAAACTTGTGGTAGCGTGTTTTCCTAATGTTGCCTCCTTAAAATTAACTGTGTTTGTTAAATTCTCATGCTTTGCCCTAAAATTTTCGATAAACAAAATATTTATTACTATCTGTAGATAAAATTTACAGGTCATATAATATTGTAAAAGAGTTGTGTCTGATCATCCTCACCCATTGTAACTATAAGAGCGAAATTGTGTTTCTTTGTAGGTAGGTATGTCGTTTTCATGGTAAAATGGCTGAACTATTTTTTTAATAACTCCGTGTAGATTTAAAATAACTTAAACACACCTTGTAATTTTACACACACGCACTTCACACTTCAAATAAATTGTTTGCTAATTTCAGTAAAAGTTAAAGATGTTATCTTTAATAATGATGTAGCATTCAATGCTAAGAATAATACTTTTAGTAAAGTTTAAAAGCTTTAATAAAAATATAATGCTTATCCCGATGTCATTAAAACTCATAATAAGTTTATAATAAAATATATTATAATATCCTCTGTTCTATTTGCTAGTCTGCAAAGAATTTCGTTACGACTACACCTTCAATGCCGAAGCTGATGGGTACTTCAAGCTACACCGGATACCAACCACGTGGCACGACGCCAGGCTTCGCTGCAGACTAGAAGGTATTTTAACCGAGTTCAAAAAGAGAAAGTTATTAATTCGACTGTATTTTTTGTGTTTGTTACGCGATTGTTCGTATAAATCGATTTCGATGATTTTTCAAAAAGATAGGTCATGTGATATGAGATGGTTACATGAGCCAATATAAATTTTATATGCTGAATTTATGACTGATAATAATATCGTGAAATACCACTAATTAAGTGTTAGTATCTTTAGTATCTTCGAGCATATAAGTTAGTGGGTTCCTTGATAAATAGAAATACACGAGGTTTTTCTTTAAATCACAGAACTGGCGGCTAGATACGAAAATGTTAATAGCGCCTGGTCAAACTAAGTTTACTAAAAAACTACGCGCAGATTTTTTTTTTATAAATAAATAAGCTAAAACATATTGAGCACAAGATGTAAATGAAAACGAAGATTTAATATTTAATGATTTACTTAATGTATTTCATACAAATCAGCGAACGTGTTTCCTTGAGGTAAGTAATATTTGTCGCTTGTAGACACCGGAGAGTATGATAATGATGCTTTGTCAGCTGACTGGGGCGCTAAACCTGTTGGTAAAGTTATTGATAATAACAAGTACTGACGTAATGGTAATACGAAAATAGCAGCAGCGGCTACAATAATAGCAGTGGCGGGTGTCAACCGTTACGGGTACTTAAAGGATACTCAATGGGGGAAATGTAGATAACGTCGACAAATTGGTGTAATATCTGAATTGTAAATGTCATACGACACAACATTTTTGAAGATTTAAAAACTGCAAAATTAACATTTTTGACAACAATTTCAAATGTCTCTAAAACATGTCAAATTTATTTAATAGCAGATATTTAATAATGTCGTGAAGTTTGATGTAAAAATGTGTTATATATACGGTAAAGCTTATTTTGTGGCTGTAAAAATTTGTTTTTTAGGTGCAGTGATTGCTTCTCCGTCCAACTTTGTCATGTACTCTGCTATCAGGAAGGTCATGAAAGAAAAATACGCTAACCAACGTGGAATATTCACAGGCATACACGCTACCTTCTCTAAGGGGGATTTTATGTCTATGGATGGTTAGTTATTGTTACAATATTATCCAAAAAGCTGTTTCATATTAAGAGTTCAGACAATCTAAACCATTTTTGTTTAATTTTTTTTATATTTTTTGGAAAGAAAATAAGCAAACGGGTTAGATATACGACTTTATTACAATTTAAATTCCTAATGTTCGATTAGTCAACATATTTAGAACTGGCACACAACTTTACTACTTATCTGTGGTAAATTAATTGAAAAGCAGGGTTAATCTGCAATTAGCCCTAGTCAAGCGATGACACTCATCGCGCAACATTTATTTTATTTATTTGGAAAACAATCAATGACATTATATAACTTAATGACTAACTTTAACATTATCTTAACATGTTTTCACATATAACATATGATTTTATAAGACAGTTACAGAAATGCATGTCAAAAATTAATCAACTTCAAAACTGGGAAAAGATAAAAAAAATAATGAAGAACATTAAAAAACCAAGGCTGCAGTAAATCAGTTACGAAACAGAGTTGAACCAATTGCAAGTGATTGCCTTTTTTAGAATATTTACCGAGGTATTGAAGAAATCAAGCTCCGGAATGCTATCTACTTCATTAAATTGCTTTATGTGTATATGTGTTTGTATAATAATAGCAAATCGTATATCGTAACAAGCATACGATTGCTAACATGATCGAATTTAGTTACTTGGCTCATAGCAATCGTTGCTTCCCAATTTTTAATCTTGAAGGAAAACGAGGGTGTTTCAAGTTTGACGTGTATTCATAATTTTTGAACGGCTGAACCGATTTTGATATGGATTTCTTATCGAAAGTTGACGTGATCGAAATGTTAGCTGCACTACGTGTTAGTTTTGTCCGAGATTATTCAATATTATTAATTTTGTGTTATTACATACCGAGTTGTGTGCAGTACTTTATTCCGTAACTTCTTTAATAATAATGGTTTTAAATATGGTAATGGAATCCAAGAAAATTTTAATTGTTTGTGTACATAAATGAGTTCTGTATGAGTTGAAATCGAAGTCGGTTTGTTGCTATAAAACTGCAATATAATATCTTTACGCCCACATCCCCGAAGAGGTAGACAGAGGCACAAACATGGCATATACGATTAGCTCAAGCCTAAGTCAAAAACGTAGTGATTATATTCTCTTTGCCTAAGTCTCACTATGACAATGTGATAGGTGGTAATGTGATCGAGGCCGAGGATCGAACTGCTATACCATAACATTAATAATATAGCACAGAAACAAACAATTCTAACAGCATTGGTGTCAAAACAAAATATACTTAAACCAAAGAGTACTTAAGTAATTACTGCGTAAGCATAAACGAAATAGTAAATGGGTAGGTTACAGGGCCGCTTCTGAATCCAAAATAATTTTGAATGAAGTCGCTTCTGTGGTCTAGCAATCCGATGTTGAACTTAACTTTATTGGGTCTTAGGTTCGGCAGCCAAAAAACAATGTGTATTTATCATTTTCTTTAAGAAAATTATTTACTTGCGGAATGTGTGTAAATGAGATGTTCCAAAAATATTTAAGTATATCAATATATTCTACCATACTTTGGTGTGCAAATATTTTAATATTAATAAAAAAATATTATTTAATTACTTATATTTTAACTTTTAAGCCAATTATTTATATTTATAACCAGTTTAATTATTTGAAAAATGAAATTTATTTATGCCGAAAATGTGTGTTAAAAGCTGTTACAAAAGATATTTGTTAATACCAACATATTCTACCACATTGTGGTGTGCAAATATCTTTAAAATTATACAAATTTATTATTAAGATTTATAACATATTATGTTTCAAATATTTGAACAAAATTATAAAATACAATTAGTTTTAAGCCTAACTACCATAAGCTACCACCGTTTCCAAGCCAAACCAGTCAGGAGAAGAAACGGCGAAACAAACTCCTCGGCAACCAAGTATATATTATTTGCTATGAAATTAGTTTTAGGAAAAGTTACCTATTAAACTTTTCTGCAAAAAAAATCGTTTACACTATAGTAAGCTTTATCTAACAACAAGTCAAATAACTTCTTTCTAAACCTTTTTAAAGGCAGTGATCTAAGACTATTAAGTTTTTGACTAGGTACATACAATTTCTCACTATTTCTTAAATGTGAACTTCCTAAAACTTTTGTAATAAAAATAATGTAACTCGAGATTGGATATGTGCCCGGTTGACGATAGTCTTGCTACGGGTGGGACTTAGTCTTAATGTCTTTGGTTAGTGGTAGGTGCCCCTGGTTGTACCTCTGCTTATCACTTTGGGGATACGGGCGTAAAAATACTTAAAAAAATGTTTTGTTGGTTTACCACTAGTCTTTAATGACTGGATCAAAAGATCGAGTTTCCGAAATTCATTGCAACTTCAAATCAAAGTTATGTTTTATAAAACTTGAAATAGAAATTAAAATTTTTGATTAAAATTTTAAACCAGTGATTTTAAGTGATATTTAAGTGATTTTCTTGGTAGGCGTTCCTCTCAATAAAATGCCAATTCAGTGGATGCCAGAGGAGCCAAACAACTTGAACAATGACGAGGACTGCATTGTGTTCCTGATCAACGGCACCATCGGCGACGTCAGCTGCAAGGAGCGGTACCCGTATATCTGCTTCAAAAAGAGAACGAAGAGTATGGTCCTGACGGGATGTGGTACTACTGACAGAGGTAGCATATATTTTTAGCTATTTGTGGTATATCTTTTACAGCAAGTTATAATTGTTTTTTTAATTCGGAATAATGAGAAAGCTTCATTAACTTGCTAAGTAATAGTAAGTTTACTTCAATCGGAAATGCGGCGGGCCTTAGATCTGGCTTAGTTGCTGGGGCTTTGAATTTAAATTTTGTGAATCGACTGTAGAATGCCGGACAACGACTCGTAAATTTCACCATACATTTGCCAGTTTAATGGCCTAGTCAGTATCTGATTTATAGCATGTTTAGACTGTACTTTCCATAGGCGTTTCTATACTTCTTATCGTCGGCGCTTGGTGGAATTCCATTCTAGACACAATTTATTAATTTCACTTGTACTTTCTGCAACGTATAATAATTATATATGTGATAAATTGTGATAATAAGCCATACAGGACAAAAGTACATTTAACTCCGTGCTGTAAGTGAATCTTATCTACTTGCATGCAATATACCATTATGCTGGTGGTAGAAAATCTTTCCGGAATTAGTAGCATGATTCTAATTATTCCTATCGCCATGGTGTCAATGCTTGCTATTGGCGTGGTCCGTGATAGAGGGTCGCCGGATGATTTGCACATGTAGCCTAAGCTGTATGTGCAAGTACGTAAACTCACGTATAGCAGAGTAGGTATGGATTCCTTAAAGTGCTGCTTTCCATAGCCAACAGAACTTTTTATTTGCACTTACAGCTCCTGTATGTATTTGCATGTCATAAGCCTTTACAACTGTTGTTTCCAGAGTACACATTAGAGTCAAGAACTGGGAATTGTTACAAGTTCCATAGAACTGCTCGGACATGGAAACGAGCGTTCATGACTTGCGCAGCCGAAGGTGCCCACTTAGCAATACCAAACAGCCATCAAGAAGCTTCTGTATTACAAGAACTCTTTGAGAAGAACCCTCCTAAGACAATTCTCCAAGTTAACCGTACGTTGATGAGGGAGATCATGCATTTAGGGTTTCATGACTGGGGCGAGATGGGAGATTGGTCTACTATACATGGTAAATAATTTATTTTATTACAAAAGTAGTTTCTTACTTACGAGTATATGGTCGTATTATGGGCAGGTCATTTCCTTGGAACGCCTCTAAAAGTCAGTACAATTGAAGAAACGTTACAGAAAAGAGACGACTTATCGATAGCACACGCCAAAAATGTATAATTTTTGGGAGTTTTCCTCAAAATCATTTTTTAAACTTCTTACTTATAGTACGTCGTCATAATGGCGAACGTGATACTGCATTTTATGAAATAAATTATATTTATAATGAGAACAACTCCCTATAAATATTTGCTATTTACGCACCGAATGACTAGGCAGTGCTTTTATATATACATAGGTACAAAGAAGTTTTTTTTATAACATTGGAAGGCAAACAAGCAGACGGATTTCCTGACCAGAAACCTGAGAGAAACCAAAGGTGATAATGGTGCGTTGCCAATCTTAGGTCGGGGTATTAGGCCTCGACCAAAAGTAAGTTTATCGACTTCCTTACCCTCGGAATCGGAACACGTCATGAAGTTATGGCGGCAGGAATAGGAAAGGTGGTGGTACCAATCCGGGTGAGTCGCTGCGAAACTCTACTACCCAGTCAGATGTCACGGTGCTAGTGACGGCATGCCTAGGCTCGCCTTTTACGAGCTGCCTAGCAGGAAGGCAGATGGTCTAATTTGTACAAGGTGCAAAATTAGGTAAAGGTAAAGGTAGGTACAATTGTTTCTTATATTTTATCACTGTTCCAGTATTCATTTTTAGAAAATTTATTTAGTTTATAAGTACAAAATTACTTTCTCGATTTAGAATAACAAAATAGAACAAAATGGCATATAGTGTATGAAGTCACCCACTTACATTTTCAGCAGCCTAAATTGGAGTTACAGCTGCCATTTGTGAAATATCCTGTAGTCTTGTTGGAGACTATGCGTTGCAAATACTACAGGTTATTTTTGCTGAGTAATGAAAATAAAAGTCCTATATCTTGTAATTTTTTATATTAGTTTGTTCAAACTGTCATTGTTATAACATTAGTATGAACACAGAA
>NJDC01005370.1:12723-27856 GCA_002245475.1 Calephelis virginiensis
AAACACAATAACCCCATACTGTGAAATTGTATGAATTTTCAACATTTTTTACATTATCATTGGCTTTAACCTTTTTTACTAAACTACTGAATCGATTCTCATGCAACTTACACCATTTTAAAGCTCAATTACTAGGCTTTAATTATGTAAAACATTATATAGAGGTATAATAAGGCATTTTTAAGTTATATCACTTTTTATGCGCACTTGGTTTTAAAAATGAAGTACAACACTTATCTCAGATATTTTCGTGAAAACAGTATCTACTTGTTTAGACAACCTAGAACAGATGTCTGTGACTACTGTACAAAATGCAAAGTTCTATTGGAAAGTAACCCTGAAGATCCATGTAAGATTCAATACATGCTGCATTTGAAAAAAATAGAATCATATAATGTGCTCAAAAAAAAAGCTTTTGGAGTCAGTTCAGAATAATTCTGTCACAAAAACACTTGTATTGGAGTTTGATTATGCTCAAAATTTTCCCATACCAAAACTTAACATAACTTCACAATTTTACAAAAGATTATTATGACTTGTTAACTTCAATATTCACTGTCATAACGATGGGTCAAGTTCCTTTAATTGTTTTCTAGAAATTGATTCCAAAAAGGGACCCAACACTGTCTGTTCTTTTATATATCATTTTGTTATAGAAAAGTTGCAACATTTGCCTAATATTAAGAAGATAGTATTTTTCTCTGATGCTTGTGGAGGGCCAAAATAAAAATATAACAATGGTAATGTTCTCTACATGGTTGGCAAAAAGCTTAAAAATGCCAATTGAACATATATTTCCAGTAAGAGGCCACTCTTATAACCAATGTGACAGAGATTTCGGAAGATACGGCATAATGCTAAAATCGTTGGAAACTATTGAGTCAGCTGAACAATATTTAAAACAATATTTAACTTGTCATCAGCATGAAGCAATGCTAGCCCTTTCAATGTATTGATGGCTAGCTACCTTATTGAAGATTGGAATAAAGGTTTACAGGTATTTTTGTCTAAGACACCCACAGCCACAGGAAAAAATAACACTCGGTTTGCTCTACAGCAATATGTTAAACTAGAGTTTAGTCCTGAAGGAGTGTTAACGACCTCAAGATTTTATGAATATCTTCGGATCTAACCTATACATTTAAGAAGAATGTTTTGCCAATAAGCAAACATGATTTGAATCGGAGAAGGTAGAAAAAGTTGGAGTAAAAGACGAAAAGATTAGGGACGTTTTATCCTTGACACCATTCATGAAACCAGAAAATGCTGAGTGGTTGAAACAGGTCCTGACCTTCCAGGCAGGCCTGGAGGATCAGGCTGGACCGCCCAGGAGGCCAGTTGCAGCTGATTCTGATTAAAAAGACGAAAGTCAGAGGTTGATATTAATGTATACCTTACGTGACTGTAATTATTGTTGAATATTTAAACGATGATTGTAATAAATACACATGTTTAACTTATATTTTAATTAAAAGTAATTACGTAAGTATTCAAAGTGTTATTTATTTTCCTTAAAACCCAACAATAAAATTAACGTCCTATCTATAAACCAGTTAGGTGCAACAAGGGCGGATAATACAAGTAAAAAAAACTTAGTTTTCAGATGTTTCGAATTGCTTTAAAATAATAATGATACAGATTTTTTTGCTAAATCATGGGACTAATAAATAGTAAAGTAGATTTAAGTCAAATTATAAGTATTAAAATAATATAAGATATTAAAACTTTCAATATTAATTTTCTCGAAACTCTATTTTTTACAAGATACGCCATTGTTGCACCCAACGCTTCAATTGTAACGTCACTGCACTGGCAGCACTAGATCGCAACACCGCAATAGCGGCGCGATTAGCCGCCGTGTTTGTTTCCTTGAGTTTGATGGGTCTTGAATGTGTACTAGAACGAATATGTCTTTACGTGTCAATAACTACGATTTTTTAATAGTTGGCCTTCAAAGCGGCGTGGCCTTCCATGGTCCACCCACCTTATTTAGGGAAATTGCCTCTGTGGTCTAGCGGTCCGGCGTTGGACTTAATTTGTTGAGTTCCCGGGTTCGATCCTCGAATAACTTGATAGGCCGGTGAAGTTGTAAAAACCGCGACGTTAGCAATCTTAGCCATTAAAAAAACCGGAAAACAAATAGAAAATATGCATTTTAAATTTTTTAACAAATATAAATATTTAAAATTTATAAAAATAAAGTTGCCCGGGATTGGATATGTGCCTGGTTGTCAATAGGCTTGCTAAGTATCACACTGTGGACTTAGTGTCATCGACTAGTCGTGGGTGCCGTGGTCGTGTCCCGAAAGATATGGGCGTGAAGATACTTTTTTCATTTAGCCAAATTCTGCAAAAAAGAAAGACTACTTTGCTAGGGCCTTCAACAGACAACATGTGGTGTCAAATTTAATTAGCGATTGTTTTTTCTAAATATATTAAAAGATGGCAGTGAAAGAAGAACAATGGCGGCTACATCTCAAATAGAGTTCTTTGACAAACTATTTGATAACGCTGGTTTTGCTGACGTTGTGGAAAATTAAGATTCACTGTAAAGCATAATTCAATGCACGTCGAATTTAGGTGTGAAAATCAAAAATCTAAAAAGTTTGAAATTTATGGATTCTTGTAGCAAATTGACAATAAAAACGGGAAACACCCGTTTATGTACGAGTCTCTTGCCTAGACGGTTGGATTACAACCTTAGAAAGTTTTATTACAATATCAGAGTTGTTATTTACGGAATATGGATTCGATTATTACTACCTCCCGTATGTTAACCAAGACCCATTTAGGTTTAGGCTGTAAATTACAGAAATTTAAATCTAGATGCTCATACATTTGTTAATACATTTAAAGTCTAGTCCTGTCCACTATATTACGTCATTTCCTCTAAATTTAGCAATTGCGAAGATGTTGGAGATGCATTGATAAATTTCAACTTCATTTTTGATCAAAATATGATACTGATAAAGAATTAATACCACAAGTGCAGTTTGAAAAGATAATAGTTCATTCCACAGCGTATACAGCAGGTTATTTGTGTAGAAAATTAAGTTTGTAAACTGTAGAGCATGGACTAATTGCACCCATTATTTTATTCAACACAGAGAATATAGAGAATTGAAGAGAAATAACTTAGCATACCTTAATCAAAACATTCTAAGGTTGTACAGAAAGGCGGCTCAATACATCCATAATTATTTAAATATAAATTGCCATGAAAAATATATATAACAATTGCAACGAATACTCTTAAAAAATTTAAATATCCTTGGTTGGGATGTACAATACATCGTAAAGAATTGCTAACAAAAATTTTAAATTAAGTAATAAATTTACATGTTTACAATTGATGTGAAATTGATGTTTACAATTGATGTGAAAATGGACGAGCTTCAAAAAATGGCTTAAAATATAGTTGTATTAGGTTAAGAAAGAAAGTTTTAAATAATTAAATAGTAAAGTCCGGTCGCCGAGCAGAAAGAATTTCGTACATTAACCTGTTATTACCTGTCCCGCTCACTCCCGCGTAAATATTATGCATCTCACTCGCACGAACTCAATGACTGCGGCCGCAAGGGATTGTAAACCTTTTACCTGCGATAGTAAGAATTGTTCTATAATACACGTGTCCTTGGTTGCCGTTGAGTCATCATGACTTTACTTTTCATTTCTTAAATAACGAATGTCATTCCATTTCGGGATACGCTCGTGATCGCTCAGTTTTCGGACGTCTCGCAGTTTTTGAAGTTTGTGTGTTGTTACGTTGATTTTTAATTTATTCATTGTTAAGTTTTTGTACTGTTTTAAAATGGAACCAGTTTCTTCAACTTATAAGCGTCCTTTTAAGGATTTTGTTTCTCCGCGGAAAAAAAGGAAACTGTCACATTTTAGTGAAACGGAGAAGTTGATGATTATTAACGTGTTTAAATACATTAAAGAATCCTGGTCTGCTGATAAAAATCCCTCAAAACAAAAATTAAGGACAAAACAGCCAATATCATAGGCGTATCGAAATCGGCCGTATATCGAATTTTAAAAGAATATACCGAAACAAACATCGTCAAGCCAGCTGCATCACCAAAGAAACGTCTGTCGACAATTGAAAATATAGATGACATTAATAAATCATGCATGAGACGAATAATGCATAGCTTTTATTTAAAAGGAGAATTGTCTACATTAAAAAAGGTTCTACAAGTCATAAATGCCGACGAATCCTTACCGAACGTGGGCTTGACATCACTGAAGAAGTTACTTAAGCATTTGAAGTTTAAGTACGTCAAACGAAGAAGGAATAATGCATTAATCGACGGAGATGACATTGCATTGTGGCGTATTAAATATTTGAAAACATACCGGAAGCATGGACGACCAATATATTACTTGGATGAAACCTGGGTGAATGCAGGTAAGTCTTAGTTATTCTTTTTACTTTTGACCAGCAACGATAATAATATAGTAATGCAATAACGAATATATAAAAATAAATTCGTAACCAGAAGAGGTTCAGAACGTGGGCCTTGATTTCGGTCTCGGTCGGTCTTATGAGTATATCGGTCTCGATAAACAAATTGGTCATCTAAATACATATGTACAACTTAGAAACTATGTTGCGTCCCATATAGCGACTTTTACCAATGATGCTGCGTCCACCTGACTTATTGCGTCCTGTATACGAACGCAAGATTGACCGATCCTTAAATTTGGTGAGAAGACGTCGTATGATCGGTACAATGCTGTGACGGTAAAATGGCTAGGAAGTCTTTGTAACACGGGATTGAAAATGCCAATATGTGCGATATTGCCATGCCCAGAGCTAAGCCACCTCCACCACGTCGTCTGGTGTATTGGTGGACAGAATTGAGTGCACAGTGGCCAGACCCCAATACACCAGAAGTCGTAGAAGAAGCTACCGCGACGAGGATATAGAAGCCTATTGACGCCGCTAGCAATAGCTGGCGGTGTCACTCGATGTGGCAAACACGAAGGCGAAGGATCGCCCCACCTCCAGGGGCACGCCTTTAGCAAAACTTGGAGGACCTAGTTCGGTCTGCCGCCGTCTTTACATGGGGGTAGTACGGTCTATGGCTCTCTACAAAGCTCCAGTTTAGGCTTACACCATGTCGGCCACGAATATGACTCTGCTTGAAATGAGAAATGACTGAATAGGCGGCACGGGTTCCTCACGTACCGGCTTACACAGGTGCTTTCGGGTCAAGGCTGCTTTTTACCTACGTAATATTGCTGGTCGTGAGCCGACAACCGATTGCCACCATTGTGAGGGCAGCAAAGATACGGCGCAGCATACTTTGGAGGAATGTTCAGGATGGGCGATGCAGCGCCGTATCCTGCGCGAATCTATCGAGAAGGATCTTTTGCTTTCAACTGGCCATGGTCGAGAGCGAGGGTTCTTGGATGGCAGTTCTCTCCTTTTGCGAAACAGTGGTTAATTGTAGTGAAATCATTGCGTGATTTGATGAATCGAGGGCATTTTTCTAGTAGGTGGTGGAAATTCTGTGTGTGAAATTCTGATAGGTTGTCGCAAGAGCAAAGATTGTTGGACGTGATTTGGAAGCGATGCAAATATGCCATGGTTGAACAGGTATTGAGTTGTGTAGAAATTAATGGGGAGTTGGTATTTGTGTACAGAAAGTGTGCAGCAAATTTCACTACAATTAACAAACACATCAATCCATTCAGCCTAAAAAAACATCCTACAAAATGAAAACACACTAAACTTATACTTAACACATCTAAAAACTATAATAAAAATCTCAAACAATTTAATAAAACCTAACATATGTCCAATGGAACCAAATATAACGCCAAACCTAACTACAATTAATTAAGACTTACATAAGATTACTGTAAGATTGTATACCATTTCTCATTATTTATCTTTATAACTAAATAGCATTGTTATTATTTGTAAGCCACTCTTACAATAAAGAGCCCTTATACTCGTATAAATCCACATCTTTAACTTAATACATGAATGACTCGACAACATCGCCGAATCCTACAATCAACAAACCAGCTGCAGAAGAGTCTATATTCATAAATAACGGCAGACACCTTGTCGGGATGAACAATACCGACAACATTGACAACACAGAAGACCTGAAATGAAAATTGGCAATATCCCCTACACTTCCTACTAAAACTTCATTTGGGTCGCCGACATTGCCTACCCATCAAAGAAGCAAATCCATTGCCAACATCGCCGACACCCTAAGTAGCCGATATCGCCTTAATACACACTCATAAAAGCCAGTTCAATGAGTGTATCTCCCAAACATCATAGAAAATCAACTAAAGAAAGGATTGTAATTTTGGGTGACCAAAGGGTACGTGGTTTGTCAACCAAACTCTTAGGTTACAATAAGTCCAATCAACAGTTAACCCCAATGCTAATTCATCGGAATTAACAAATAATTTTAAAGATTTTTCAGGTTTAAGCAGTAAAGATTACGCCATTATAGCAGTTGGCTCCAACTCCTCCTTTCTCCTTACTCGGTGTTCACAAATGTTAGTAACAGATTAGATAAGTTATATAAATGTAAACAAGTGTTTTTACTTGAAATTATGCGTTATCAGTAATTAAATGTAGCACTTCTAAATCAAAAATTTAAGTTAACTGATAATCAATATAATAATAGTACCATTTTAGATATAGATAATTATATAGAACAATATGGACATTATAAACACAAGATGTACATTAAATGTTTGTCCAATAAATTAAAAACTGAAATACATAGATTATCAGAAATACAAAAATAAATTCTTATCGTTTTCAAATATCAAATTGTCAAATTATGTAAGCAAAATTTTAATAAAAAAATAGAAAAACCAAATATTACATTTGATGAATACAAACAAAATCTAGAAAATTTAGTGTTAAATAGAATAAATTAAAGCTGAGCATCTAATAGTTTTAAAAAAGCGACTATAACCTATTATTTCAGTTCAAAGAAAAAAAACTTTTCAAAAACGGACAGAACAGAAAATAGTTCCTGATACTACATTAAAAAAAGGTACTATACCATACTACTTGAGACAAAAAACATGTAATACATTGTGGGACTTATACCACACATATATTTAAGATCAGTCTATATTAATATAATAATATTGTAATATTGTCCACTAACCTTAATGGAAATTAAGCAAACACTGATTGTTCGTTATTTTACTTTTATTCACTATTTACAATAAATATTTGAACGCTCACAATATTGATAGTCACTGTCTATGTAAAATACGTAATATTAATAGTCACTGTCCATATAAAATATGCACATACAATAACACCTTCCGATTATAGTCCTAGCGGATTCGTTATTCGAAACGCGAGAAGCGCGGTCATACAAAGAAGTATCAATTCGAACTAAGTTGAATGTCCGATGCATCGCTCGATGCGTCTACGCAACTTACGGAAACGCACTTACCTCCTTATACATGTATAAGGAGGTAAGTGCGTTTTCATTTAATATTATATTTTATTTTATATTAATATTTTTATGTTAATATTTTTTATTTTGTTTCAGGGTTTCTTCGAAGGCACGCTACATCACTCCCCTGGTGAGACCTGTTCAAGGTCGATAGTAGTTGAGAAAATGTACTTTTCTTCCGCTTCTTGTCCTTTTCGCAGGTTGTGCTATAGACGGTGGAGCTATTGGAGTAACATTGGCTTTTGAGGTAGGTACATTCTCACTAGAGGTATCCTCATTCATCAGGTAAGCTGGTTTTATCATGTCAATTGTAACTGTGATTTCTTTACATTTAACTTTAATTCTAAAAGTGTTAGGGTTACGTTCCAAAACTTTGTAAGGCCCAGTATATGGTGACTGCAGCGGGCGTTTTTCTGGACCACGGCAAAGAAATATGTACTCTGCGGTCCAAATGTCTTTTGCGGTCAAAATGTGAGTGTTGGAGCTAAGCGTTTTATGTGCTTTCTTAAGCGTTCAGCGTAATCAGATGGATCGAGCGCAGGAATGGATGTCGGTGTGAAAAATTCACCAGGTAGTTTTAACGGCTCACCATAAACGATTTCTGCAGGTGAAGCTTTTAAATCTTCGTTCCACGCTGCTCGCATGCCGAGCAGAACAAAAGGTAAGTCTTCTGTCCATTCCTGCGTATTATGACATAGGACCGCTGCTTTGATAGTCCGGTTCAGGCGCTCCACGATCCCGTTGCATTGGGCGTGTATGCCGTAGTGGGCTGATGTTCTGCGCCCATGAGTTTTGTCAAGCTTTGAAAGAGCTGTGACTGAAATTGCTGACCTCTATCTGATGTGATTGAGTCCGGGCATCCATAGCGCGATACCCAGCCAGATATAAAGGCTTTTGTGCATGTCTCTGCCGTAATGTCTGCTATAGGGTAGACCTCTGGCCAGCGTGTGAAGCGCTCGATCGCCGTAAGGCAGTATTTATAACCTTTGGAGTATGGTAAAGGACCTATTATGTCAATATGAACTTGGGAAAATCGTTGAGGAGGAATTGGAAATACTGATAAAGGAGAGGAGGTGTGAAGACCTATTTTGAAAATTTGGCAATCTTTGCATTCTTTCGCCTATTTCTTACAATCTTTCTGTATTCCAGGCCAAACAAACTTTGCGGTTTTGCGGTTGCTTTGGGGCTTGGGTGACTTAGCTTGTGCATTTTAGAAAAAACTTGTTTTCGAAATTTACTTGTGACATATGGACGAATTCTTTGTTTAGAGGTATCACAGTATACGTTTCCTTGCATTTTCAAGGTGAGAGCTGTTTCTTTTTTTAATAGGTCTTGCAGTTCAGGATCTTGTTCCTGATCTCTTCCAAGATCTGTATAATTAATCAGCTCTGTTATATCTTCCACTCGTGATAAAGCATCTGCCACTATCTCTTCCTGGAACGTATCTTATGTCGGTAGTGTACTTCGCTATGAAATTTAGATACCTGAACTGACGTGGAGAACTTTTGTCTCGTTTGGTTAAGAATGCGAAGGTAAGTGGCTTATGGTCTGTGTGAATTGTGTAAATTCTAGCCTCAAGCATACACCTGAAGTCCTTTATAGCTTCATATATGGCGAGCAATTCTCTGTCACACGGACTGTATTTCTTCTGGCTTGGAGATAGCTTACGAGAGAAGAATGCTAAAGGATTCCACGTATCATCTACTTTTTGTTGCTGGACAGCTCCAATACATTCATCGGAAACGTCCGTGAATAATGCAAATTCGGTGTTGATATTTGGGTTAGTAAGGAGAGCGGCCTCTGCCAAACTTTGCTTGCATTTTTCGAATGCGTTTATCATCTCTCCTGTCATCTTAATAGGAGCTGACCCTCTGATATTTCCTGTCAGGGCGTCGTTTAAAGGACCTTGTAATTCGGCAGCATGAGGAATGAATCTCCGGTAGTAATTGATCATTCCTAGGAATCTTCGTAGTTGCTTGGCAGTGAATGGCTGTCCCATCTGACGGATCATATTAACCTTCTCGTCTGTTGGCTTGGTGCCTTCAGCGGTTACGCAATAACCTATGAATGTGATTTCCGGAACACCAAATATTGACTTGGAAGTATTGATTAAAATTCCAATTTTTTTTTATCTTTGAAAAACTTGCTTCAGGTGTTGCAGGTGCTCGTCTTCGGTGCGCGAGAACACTAAAATGTCATCAACGTAACTGTAAACATTCTCCATTCCTTGTAGTACTTCGTCCATGAATCTTAGAAAAGTTTGGGCTGCGTTTCTCAATCCAAACGTCATGTATGGGAACTCGTATAGCCCAAACGGAGTTGTTATGGCGGTTTTTGGGGATATCGCAGCCTTGTACAGGAATCTGATTATAGGCCTTGATTAAATCAAGTTTGGAGAATATTTTGGTGCCAGTTAATTGGTAAGAGAAGTCGTTTATATGCCTGATCGGGTAGCGGTCTGGAATCGTTCTGGCATTGAGTGCGTAGTCACCGCACGGTCGCCATTCGTCGTCCTTCTTTTTAGCCAGGTGAAGAGGCGATGCCCAACAACTCTCTGATCGCTGTGCTGTGCCATTTTGTAGCATTTCTTCAAATTCCTTTTAGGCGATCATCAGGCAATCTGGGGCTAAACGACGAGGACGTGCGCTTACTGGTGGACCAAGTGTAGTTCTTATGTGATGCTTGGTGTTATGTTTCGGTTCCACAGGTTTTTCAGCTGGTCGCGTGATTTCCGGCGTAACAGTCTCGGCATCTGTGTTGCGATGTGGCACGGTGATGGAGAGACTTGTGAGTCCATCAACTAGGCGATGGTGACGACAGTCGACTAACAAGTTATAATGACAAGTTATAAAGTCGGCCCCTTTTATAGGCTTTGTGACGTCAGCGACGATAAATCTCCAAGAGAAATCACGGCGTAATCCAAAATCTAAGTGAAGCTGTACGTACCCATATGTCGCAATTTTTGTATTGTTAACTGCATACAAAGCGAATTCGGTTTGATTACGGTATCTTCTGGCCACATTTTTCGGGAATACACATAAATCAGAGCCTGTGTCAATAAGAAACTCCAACTTGGTCTTCTTTTCAGTGACAAAGAGGCAGCCGTTGCATTCACGACAGTCCTTAGCCGCCGTTATTGACTGCCGCTGGCGTTTCCCGAGAAGCTACAAGGTCGGGTGCATTTAAAGGCTTTACTACCAAATCTGTTGTGGTAGTAGCACTGTCCGTTATTTTGATGTCGCGATTTCGACCGAGATCTTGATTTTGATCGCTGTCTATACGATTGACTTCCACGGGAAGTTTGTTGGTTGGCACTTCACGCTGCCACTTGTTTGGTTAGTTCAGCAATCTGCTTGGCCATTGCCTCAATAGCTCCCCATGTGGGATCCAAAGAGGTTAACGGTGTGGGTTTGACTTCGGCTACTTGTGGTGTTTGGGTTGCTATCGCCATTATTTTATCGGCAAGCTCAGCCAGTTTATCTATTTGCATATCAGTATGAGATGCTATAATAGGTTGGATGGAAAGGTGTAGTCTATTTTGCCAGGTTGTCCTGATAAACTCTTTTGGTATGTGCGGTCCAGCAAGATGTTGTAAGTGTCTTAAGAATTGAGACGGTTTTTTACTTCCCATTTCTTCGCTGCTTAAAATTTTTTTTATTTTTCTTCGCGAGGTGCAGTTAGGCGTCGTATGAGCTCTGCTTTCAAGGTCTCGTATTTCTTATCCTTAAGAGGATTTTGAATAATGTCAGCAACCTATATTGCATGCTGATGGTCTAAACTTCCACATGCATAATAAAATTTAGTAGTGTCAGAAGTTATTCCCGAAAGCAAAAATTGGCCTTCTAGCTGTGGAAACCACAAGCCGGGACGTTCTGGCCAATAAGGAGGAACTTTTACGCCGACTCTAAAAACTTCATTTGGTTGAAAATTTTCAGTTGCCTCTTTCTGACTTGAGTCCGTCGTCTTTGTGTTGTTCTGCATTTTATTTTTTTATGCGTAATAATATGTAGGTAGATGTTAAATTAAAACGTCGGATGGTCACCAATAATGTGGGACTTATACGACACATATATTTAAGATCAGTCTATATAATATTGTAATATTGTCCACTAACCTTAATGGAAATTAAGCAAACACTGATTGTTCGTTATTTCACTTTAATTCACTATTTACAATAAATATTTGAAAGCTCACAATATTGATAGTCACTGTCTATGTAAAATACGTAATATTGATAGTCACTGTCTATATAAAAAATGCACATATAATAACACCTTCCGATTATAGTCCTAGCGGATTCGTTGTTCGAAACGCGAGAAGCGCGGTCACACAAAGTAGTATCAATTCGAACTAAGTTGAATGTCCGGTGCATCGCAAAATACATGTATAAGGAGGTAAGTGCGTTTTCATTTAATATTATATTTTATTTTATATTAATATTTTTATGTTAATATTTTTTTATTTTGTTTTAGGGTTTCTTCGCAAGCACGTTACAAAATCATTAAATATAAATAATAATAATCAGCCTTTTTGTTAATAAATTTAGATTACTGGATCAAAACATTTCTGGTGCATTAAATAAACGTGATTATCTTCAAGCAGTAGTGAACTCAGAGACTCTCTAGGTAAAGTCCATGCTATTTGACTCTTTAAAACATTTTTAAACCAAGGTTCCGAACAAAATTTTAAACTTGATGGATGCTATTCCGCTTCTTATTTCTCGCGCAATAACCAGCGTCGTGGTGGCACCTGTATATTAGTAAGTAAAGAAATTCATTTTAAAACTCGGGATTTACAAATGCACATACCATACAATGCTGTGCAGTGGAGATAATAAATTATAATATTTTAGTAGGTAGTAATGTGTATATATCGTACTCCTAAATTAAATGTAGATATCTTTATTCTTTCTCAATAATTTGGAATTTCTATTAGAAAATATTATGAAAATTTCTAAAAAGAAATTTGTTTTATATGGAGATTGGAATATAGACCTTTTACAATCTACCAATACTCATAAAAAAATAACAAGCAGTTTGGAAAATAATAATTAATGTCACCATATTTTGAAACCTACAAGGAAACTTGCTTGTTTGGATGTAATTGCTAGCAATTTAAATAATGTTTGCACTGACACTCACTTGGTTTATCTGACCATGAAATAGCGCAAATTATACAAGTAGACATAAAGCCAGTTTCATATTGTAAACCAAAGCGTACTTTTTGGTTTGAAACAAAGCGTATATTTGGACAAGAAAATATAAATAAGTTCTAGGAATGTCTGTCATCTTTCAGTTTTATTGAAGTTCTTACTTGTAATAACTGTGAAGAGGCTCTTAATGAATTTCATGATGCCTTGATGTTATTTTATGAATTATGTTTTCCAAAAATTCAAGTTAAAGTGTCAAAAAAGTAATAAATACAAATTGCTGTCTAAAGGTCATTTAAAGTGTTGTAAAGTAAAACGTCAGTTGTATTTAAATGATCGTTATTCCCAATTTAACAAAAAGGGAAATAAGATGAATTATATACGTTAAAAAAAGGTATTATCTAAATGTATACTAGAGTCTCAGAAACAGGCATCGTTGAAATATATTGAACAGTCTTCTAATAAATGTAAAGCTTCAGGGGCTATAATTAAAAGTACATTTCAAATAAAATGTCTAAAGAAGAAATAGAACAAGTTGAAATACATAGCTCGGTATATACTGATGTTTAAGAAATTTGTAATCATTTCAATGTGAACAATGAGGTACCGTGTACTCTTCAAAAAAGCTTCTCCTACTCTGGGTCTAATGCAAGTAGAACTCAACAAACCAGGGAAGCAATAAGTCAAACTTCAATAAAAGGTGTAAATCTGTATATTGTAAGCGGAGGGTTTGTCACTGACATCAAATGTTTTATAAAAAGCATTGCGGATAATGACACCGAGATCTAATTATGCATAGCGCCATCTGTTGTACGCCATAAGGCGTAACTGACGATGCTTATTTTATGTAATTTTAATTTAATTAAAATGCCTAATTTAGTTTCATTGCCTGATTAACAGGCAACAAACACAATTTAGACGCAGGACGTTTTATAAAAGAATTTTTACATTTTAACGTTACCACTCGTTACATTGTCTGCCCCCGGGTGCTTCTGTACAATTCTGCCAAAGAGCTACTTAGTAGGAGGTAAATCATCCTCTTTAATAAGGACTATGTCTCCGATATTAGGTTCAGGGATTTGATTTGCCCACTTGTACCTATGTATGCAATGTGTCAGATACTCGTTAGACCATCGGCGCCAGAAGTTTTGTAGCATTCTCTAAATCAACTGCCTTCTTTGTAGGGAACTCAGAGGAATGTTCATAATTGACAGAAGGTATACTAACTAGAGGCTCGCCTATCAAAAAATGACCTGGTGTTAATAGGACAGGTTCTTCTGGGTCATTACTTAAGACAGAAATCGGGCGGGAATTCAAACACGATTCCACTTAACTTAAAAGCGTCGCCATTTCTTCGTAAGTTAAGGTAGCCGTACCAAGGACTCTTCTTATATGGTACTTGGTAGATTTAATACCTGCCTCCCACAAACCTCCAAAATTTGGAGAATGAGGAGGTATAAAATGCCAAGAAGTATTATGTATGGCTAAGATCTCAGCAACTTCCTGAATCATAACTGATTTCTCGAAATCGAACAAGTATTTTTGCTGCCGCTACTAAATTAGTGCCATTGTCTCTCCATAATTCTGCACAATGACCGCACCTGGATACAAAGCGTTTATACGTGTCTAAGAAGCCTCTAGTAGACAAGTCGCTTACTGCCTCAATGTGAACCGCTCTAGTCACCATGCATACGAATAAGCAAATGTAACCCTTATAAGCACGGTGTCCACGACCCTTTGTTACTCTCAAATTGATAGGGCCTGCCATATCGACTCCACTACGAGTAAAAGCACGCATTGGCGTTGTTCGCACTGGTCGAAGAGAACCCATTAAAGGGTTTTGAGTTTTGGCCTTGTTTCTTATGCATGGTACACACTTAAGGCGCGTATAAATTAAGCGCGGCAAACCATCGAACATTGGCGCGCGCGGCGGCCGCGCTCTATGTAGATGGGATCGCCGCGCGCGGCGACGCGAACATTGCCGCGCTCGAACGTGCCGCGGGGCGATCCGCTCGCTGTCGGTTTTTGAGACCGCGTCAAAGGAGCTTCAGTCGTTCGCTCGCGCGCAGTGGGGATGGCTGTAGTTTAGGTGATTTGGCTCGAGCGGCGAATACGTAAAAATGGACAACGAAAAGTGCCGTTTACTAATACAATTGTATAGCGCTAAAGAATTTTTGTGGAACAGCAAATCCTCCCAATACCACAATAAATCGCTGAGATATGATGCGTGGGTAGAAATCAGTAAGAAAATGGATATACCTATTTCTGACTTGAAAAAGAAAATGACTACACTTTTGGCGTCCTACAGAAGAGAAAAATCTAGAATAGCTAAAAGTTGTCGTACTGGTTCTAGTAAGTACCTATTTATAATGCATTTACAACAATAAATAAAAAACGCATTTTGTAATAACGTAAATAATTTTTAATATTATTACAGCCACAAATGAAGTTTACGTTTCCAAGTGGTTTGCTTTCGATGACTTTAATTTCATGAGGGATAAAGATCTACCCAATGAAACATTGGACA
>NJDC01005371.1:0-15925 GCA_002245475.1 Calephelis virginiensis
CAATCTTTCATCTGTCATTCTTTCCACATGACCGAACCAGCGGAGCATGCCCTTTCACATTTGAATACCAACACTTTCTTTCAATCCCACTCTTTCTCGAATCTCACTGTTACGAATGCGGTCAGCGAGCGTTACACTACAGATTTTCCGTAGTGCTCTCATTTCGACCGCATTTATCCTACTTTCATGCTCTTTCTGACATACCCAACTCTCGCTTCCATACAGTAACGTTGGAATGTTTTATGTACTTTTTGAAACGTATCTATCTAAAAGAAATGATCTGTCGGCCTCAACAATTTACCTCTGTTATAAAGTCGGACCAATCAAATTGAATTGTAAGTTTGTTTTCTGTAAGCATTTGACACGAACTTTGTCTTATCCATGTCAATATTCAGGCCAACTACGAAACTATTAAGAGACTATGCGGAGATAATTCACAGTCTTCGCAACGACAACGTCATCCGCGAATCAAAAGCAAAAGCCTGATTTATTATAACTCTAGTTAAAAAGGTGATATTCATGACATTGATAGGTAAATAATAATGTGTTATTTTTTTTAATTTGCCTCTTTCTGGAACCAGTTAAGACCTTTAGGCCATGCTGCCATGTCTTCCGTTTAAATAAATTCTTTTTACAGTCAAAAGTCATTTTTGGGCCCCAAGTCGTAAGTCATGAGTCAAAGTCATTTTACAATAACCCCAAAACTCTGTTTTAGTTCTGACGCTGTATTAAGCCAAATGACACCTGATCATGGCAGAGTACATCTCGTGCAGTTTCATGGAAGAGACTTCAACACGGTCACTCTGAACTGTTACTGTCGGTATCTGGTTTTGGTAAGTAATTTGTATGACTATGTACGCGTTGGGAATGCCAATTCTTATGCAAGTCCCGTCTAAGTATAAGTATTTGTGTGTCTGTATACTATAATTTACTACCAATTTTCTTAACTACCTAATAATATAAAAGTAAGTAAGGGGCAGGGCAACTACGACTAGCCGAAGACACTAAGTCCCACAATGTGGTAAGTGGCAAGCCTATTGCCAACCGGGCACATATCCAATCCCGGTCTACGTTATTTTTAATAGAAAATTGAAAATATTCATCTTCTCATTTTTTTGTGGCCGACCCGGGAATTGAACCCGCTTAATTTAACCTGCTCCTTGTCACAAATGTAACACGTGGCGAGCTAAGGCATATTACTTCTACTTGATCGATATTTAACGAACCTGAACCAAAAGGTTGGCCTCTTCTTTTCAAAAGTTTATAACCTTAACAAGAGTTGACTACTTCTAGCTTAGTATATTTCATCTTTGACAAGAACATCACCACAAACATCACTTTCCATTAGCTAAGTCATGTGTTATCATTCTAAGCTTTATAATATAAAAAATATCACATTATGGGACTTAGTCTCTTCGGCTAGTCGTAGGTGCCTTGGTTGTACCTCTGCCTACCTCTTCGGGGATATGGGCGTGAAGATAATTTTATAATATAAAAAATTATTCGTCTGCTACGCATCGAGCCTATTGAAACAAAATGTTTTTTGTAAGATTTCGGCGAGATTAATTTTACTCAGCCAATTACAAAACCTTGGACATCAGCTAAAAAAAATCTTAACGCCCTTGACACTAATAAGGAGCAAAGGTAATCAAGTATTATTAACTCCAACCACTAAAGCTGTTTATTAACATGTTTATCAGAATATACTTATCGAGGTATCAAGCTCGGTTTTGATTTTTTACATTTTTCCTTGTATGAAAATGGAGGAATAACCAACATGGTATATTACGAAATAATATCAAAGGCATCCGTCTCGACTAAGACGATTTTATTTATGTTTATTATATGTTTGATTTCAAAACTCGATTTATATAATACATCAAAATGAATCCCGATTTCCCTTGATTATCCCTCCCGTCCCTTGGCCTGAAAGGATTTATAAATTTTGTAAATTCCATTCTTTCGTCTTAGCAGTTATTGGTGGTAATTCTGTTGTTCACAAATTAAACTTATTTTAGATGCATGCTATTTTTTTCAAATGAAACCAAAACAAAAGAGATGGAATGTTTTAGACATTTTTGGGTTTTTCCAATTTTCTAATAAAAAAAATGTTGCTCGGGATAGGATATGTGCCCGGTTGGCGATAGGCTTGCCACCTAACACATTGTGGGACTTAGTATATTGGCTAGTCTTGGATGCCCTGGTTGTGCCTCTTCCGGGATAAGGGCTTAAAGATACTTTACTTTTAGAAATCTAATTAGACTATATACGTCGTATGGTCTAAAAATTCCACCATTGTCAGAAGTTTAATAAGAAAAAAAAGGACAAGTTGTACTCCGGGGGTGCCGACAGAAGGGAAAATTTGAATAGTAACGTTGTGCATTTTTGATATTTTGAAATATTTAGGGAATGATTTTGCACGAATTGCTTTAATTAGTATGAAAGTGCTATCATTTATGTGGTAGAATACAATATTCATTTATTGCGTCAAACAAAAAGAATTTAGTTAGTTAAAGATTTTCGCATTACAATTACCCATTAGTGGATACAGGGTTTTAATAAAAAAAAACATCATAATATAATTTAAACATAAAAGACACAGTCAATAATATTATATGAAGTGAAACAAAATTAAAATGATCAAATAGATCATGTTTTACAATTGAGTCGGATGTCCAGTAGGGATGTCCCCGTGTTGGTCCGGGCTCCTTTGTAGAATCAGAGATTAGTTATATATATTGTCTTTGGTAGAATAGACCATCTGCCTTCTTTGCCAGGCAGCTCGTAAAAGGCGAGCATAGGCTCACCGTCACTAACACCTAGACATCTGACTAGGTGGCAAAGCTTCGCAGTGACTCGGCCAAATTGGTACCACCGCCTTATCTATTCCTGACGCCATAACATCAGTGCTTGCCGTTAACGTGGTCTGGTTCGCAGGATAAAGTAGCCGCTAAACGTACATTTGCACGAGGCCAACGTGGTAATGGTTACCATCTTTTGTTGCGTGAATTTCTTACCATTAGGAAATCTGTCTGCTTGTTTGCCTTCCAATATTATAAAAAGAAAAAGATGTAAATTAAAAAAAATACTTTGATTGCTTGACATTTGACATTGCATGATTATGGTTACCATAGACAAAGGTAACGACTTGTACTCCTGTAGCTTTTGGTAATGGCATCAAAATTGATGGATAGCTAATTATTATTGAAACAACAATTATTAACAAACAAATATTTTAACGCCCATATCCCGACAATGGTAGGTAGAGGAAGAACTAAAGAATCCATGACTACCACACAATACAATGTCACCTAAGCCTATCTCCAACAATGCAACCATCTCGAGCAACGTTGTTTTGTTTAGAAAATTCAAAAATCACATTTTTGTGCTGCTTCACCGGAGATCGAACCCCAACATCATGAAATCAATTCCAACCCAACCAATCAAAGGTGACTTTTAAAAAAAATCAATATCGAACAGGAATACTTATCGAAAAACAATTAATTTACTTAATTCAAACTATGTAAAACTTGTTTTTTTAACTAACAACATTTCGCATTTTTTAGATTTACTATTATATTCAAACGAAAGATTACTGTAATCATATCACTTTTATAGTGGAGTGGGTAGAAGGAAGTGTTTTGGAATTCGTTAGAGCACTTGACTTTACAATGTTTCGAAAAAACATGGAGCTAGCATTTGTAAGTTTTTTTGTATTGTTAATATTACACCTAGTTTAAATAATTATTTCCCGTGTTGGTCAAAGTCTTAAATAGCCTTTTTGCCTTCCAGCGGATAAAGCAGCTTGAAAGTATCAACCATAGGATAAATGGGTCATTACCATCGAGACCACTGGTGGCAGAGAGAGCCTTGTTTTGTCGTGCTGGTCCAAGTGTCATATCTAGAATATACCTTTTGCCTTCCATCACGGTGAAGAAGCACCTCGAAAGAGCCAAGCATACGATAAATGGGTCATTACCTACGAGACCACTGGTTACTAAGTACCGTACTGTTATTCATCCGGGTTGGAATCCACAACGTTTCCTACTTCTGTCGCTGCAATGACATAATCAAGTTCTGGCTAGTAGACAATTGGTCTAACCCACAGGATAGCGACGCATCTACAACGTTTATGGTGTCTATAATTCACTGCTATCTCTTAACATCAAAAGAGACTTGTATTTAATTGCTGTCTTATCACATAAGTTATATAGGTAAGTGCAAAGAGAATATTTGCTGAATATCAATATATCTTAATGAATACTGGATTAATGAAATGCCGTGCTTTTAGCAATTTCTACGGTGGATTCTTTAAGAAAAGGAGGAGGTCTTTATTAGACTGTATAGAACACATAGTGCTACCTCAGAATAAAGAAATAGCCCTGTAACTATTTTAAGATTAACTAACTTTGCCTAATAATACATTTTTCACTAAAAAAGTTGTACACTTTTGTTGCTCTAAAGCAGCGTAACTGAGTAATGCTGCGAATGATCAACCAAAGTTTAACTGCTCGAGTCTATAAGTGGTATGCTCCGTTGAATATGGTCTGGGTTGTACCCGAAAATATAGACGGTACTGTTTTTACCTTTACCTATAAAGAAAATATACACAAATCCCTTTCTAAAATCTATGAACCGATTTAGATCAATTATTATTTTAAATTGATCGTGTAGTTTTTTTACTGTTCTCTGTTAATCTGTTTTTTCACTCGCTAATCCAAACTTAATTGACTTTCCCGTTTCTTGCGAGACTATTTCCCAAGACTGATATATATATATATATATTATAAGCATATATATATATTAAGTAGCTTCACTGCATCCCCAAAGAAGCAGGCAGAGGTACAACCAAGGTACTTCTAACTAACCGAAGACAGAAGATATAAATTATATAACTTTTCTAACTTCGTAGCAAACAAATTTTATTATTGTGTTATGGAATAGCAAATTCTGAAATAGCGATTGTAGTAACTTTAATATTCACACAGCCAAATGCAAGCCTCTAAGGGGAATCGAACTTGACAATTATAGAATATGATCTTCTAACCCAATGAGGCGGTCTAATGTTGAAAGAATATTTTTTATTGTTTCAAAATTAAGCGATTTCATGGTAACATATTTTTTCCATACAGGAAGGGCTTAGTCTAAGAATAAAAGCAATACACTTTGTGACGGAATCAAAAACAATTGATGTATTCGTGGGTGCTTTGAAGTCTGTATTGAGCGCGAAAATAGGCGAAAGAATACAAGTCCACAAAACAATGAATACGATATATGAGAGTGTACCGAAAGAAATATTTCCACAGGAATATGGTGGAAACGATAAACCGCTATCAGAGTTACGTGGTAAGACCTTAACCATAGACTTTGTATACATTTCATAAAGTAAACAACCTAATGAATATCTTATATGCAAAAATAGTTCAGCTGGTGAAGACTGCCTGGGGCCGGGATATCGTTAGGTTATTGGTTATCCTAACCTCCTAACTGTTACACAACAAACAAAATCTTTGCAATGCCATCAGGCCAGATAATTGTAACAATATTTTTTTCATGATATTGGAAGGCAAGCAAGCAGACGTATTTCCTGAAGACAAGCAATTCACGCCGCCTATAAACACCAAAATTGGTGTTAAAAGTAAGTAAATAAAGGCAAAGTAAGTTTAGGATCAGGATATATTTACGACTCCAGAACAGAAAACGTAGAACCCGAAAGGAAGTTTAAAATTACTATTAATTTTCCAGAAGTTTTGTACAATGAGTTATATTCAGCTGAATTCACGGAGTACAGGAAAGAAATGAATAAGGCTTGCACCAACGAAGCTCTTAGGCGAAGAGATAAATTCAACGAAGAATACATGGGCATGTCTGGAACATTCAGAACTTTAAGCGTTGATTGATTTTTGTCTAAAATATTTTAACCGTTGCATGGTATTTATTTAATGGTGTTAGTATTCATATTTTTACTTTCCGATCTTGGGAGTGCCAAGTACCTAAAAGATGAAGAATGTTATAGTTTTGTATTAAAACCCCTGAAATTGTTAAAACTTATTGATTAGTCAATATGAAGAAGTTTATGTTACAAGAGATTCGGGATGATTGGTTTGTTTTTGAACTACGATGGGATGTAAAAAAATCTTTTGCGTGTCATTGCATTGATTTTCGATATCATACATTTTAATAAATTTTATTTAAAACTAGTTGGCCTAGCAAAATTAGTACTGGTCAGGCAATACGAAGTTCGCCAGTAATATTTAAGGAAACAAATAGTAAAGTCTTGTCAACCGACGAAAAAAGGAGGAGGTTCTCAGATCGACCCGTATGTTTTTTAGTATGTATGTATTACTACAGTGTTTGTTGATGGATTTTCCAAATTGTATTTTAATTGAAAGCCTATACTCCCAAGGTGGTCCCATTATAATTTGGTCCAGGTCTACATTAGCATTCATGAAAAAACTACATATGTTCCAAATTTGAAGACGGTTTTTTGTAGTTTTACTGCGTTTAATTTTCCTATTTAACTTGTTATTTTGACAGTTTCCCTGTCTACTGAAACCTTCCATGAGTCTGATATATAGTATTTGAAATAAAAAAGCCCAATTGGTTGAGTCCTGCTCAAGTCTTGCGAGTAACTACACATTTGGTGATTCCTTTTTTATTATACAAATTAAATAATATCTATTTGCAATGGGTTTACAAAGTAAGATTCAGTATTTTGGTCTCGTCGAAGTGACCGAAAATCAACATTGAGTCCATTAAAATATACGTATAAAATTTCAACCAATTTGTTTAGCCGTTTTGGGGCTATGTGATAAACAAATGTATCTATCTCAGTTTTCAAGATAAAATTTATACTAAATATCGTGTATTATGCGAAGAATGTTACGGAATTAGTTGAAAATCAAGGAAATTCAGTGCCTAATATCGATTTGCTACGGGTTTTATGGGATTTTTTTATTTAAATAAAGTATTTAGAAAGTACCGTGATTTTTTTCATGATGCTGCCTGCTTCGACACCTGGCTTATTTCAATAATCTTAGTGATATCATTCTTATTTTCTTAGAGTTTGTCTTTTCTCCTCTGTCAATTTCAAAAATCTATAGCAATATCTGTACAGTTGAAATTACAAATTTTACAATTATTACAATACCCAGATTAAATATGAATGAACAAAAACAAAAATGGACCATATTTTAAATGACCAAACACTTGTAACAGTTTACGTATCACTTATCTTTATTTCTATTTTTATGAATAGCCTAATGCTTTCGATTGTAAAACCATCTTCAAAGCTAAAATTTAACCTAAATGAAAGTAAATAATAGTTAAAATTTTTCGCCCTGATGATGTTGACGAGCGAAATTGGTAGCCTATTAATAAAATATATAAATGATACGTAGAACCGTATAAGTGTTTCTTCATTTAAAAATATGAATATTTGGAAGTTCTATCAAACGCCGAAGACGGAAAATATGAAACAATGTTAACCAATAATATGTTTAATATTATTATTTTTAAAATGCGTATTAGTTCGGGTCACCTGTGGGTAACAGAACATCTCCATTCTTACCTATCAAGCTTAAAATGTTAAAGCGGTCACTACCAAGATAACTACTAGCGGTAAAGGGTTGTGCCGCAACTAAGGGTAGTGATCCACTGTCGTACCTATTTATGCCACTACAGTGACAGTGTCATGTTCCGTTCCTGGGGGGGTAAGTAGGTAGTGGGGTAGTCTTGCATAATTAATACCTTAACATCTATGGTTACAATAACCTCACCACCATAACACAACTAACATCTATGAGGTCTGCAGAACGTATGTCTCAGTTATATCATCAGTAGACCCGTCTGCTTATTTTTTATTTTAAAACATGAAAATACATGGAGGTTTGCGGTTTGAGTTTTAAACTGCATATTAAAATAAAATTAAGACACTTAAGTGCAGTAACACTGCAAAACCTGACTCCAACTATTTCATTAGGTACCACGTCGCAACTTGATAATTCTTTTTTTGAAACAGCAAACGATTCCGAGATGGTCCCACATACATTTTATTAACATGCAACCATCAGTTTTTAGTCACAACTAATTATACATAATAGACAAACGAGAAAAAGGTATGTAAAGTAATCACCGTCGCCTATGAACGTCTGCAATACCAGGAGTATTATAGATGTGTTGCCGACCTTTACGGGATGAGCACACTTTTTTTCTTGAAAGGTTAGGGTTATTTTAGGTTACTAGGTGGTCGAGTTTCGCAGCGACTCGTCCGGATCGGTACCACCGCCTTACCTATTCCTACTGCCATAACGCCAGTGCTGGCCATGGCGTGTTCCAGTTCGGAGCACAGTAGCCAGTAAGCTTACTTTGACTTGAGGCTTACCATCCCGGCCTCAGGTTGGCAACGCACCATTACCACCTTTAGTGTCTCTAGGCGGCGTGAATTTCTTACCATCAGGAAAACCGTATACTTGTTTGTCTTCCAATAGTATTACTATTATATATAGTTTCAGAGCGTATTCATTTGGCAACACCGCCATAACTGGTACAACAAATGTGTTGTGTTATTAAAATCGTTCCAGCGGTTAAGCCGTGAAGTCGTAAAAGACAGAATTTTGCATTAATAACAATTATACGAATTTGCACTCTAATAAGCTGTTAATTATATTATTGTGATGAAGGTATTTATCAGTTTCTTGAATACTCAACACAATGCTAAATTACCTCAAGTTAATAAAGTAATTGTATAATAATTGCAAGGAAAAAATCATAAAAATAAACAAGTGCAATTTCGAACTCGGTTTTTTTTGCTGCAATTGAAGTGCTGTAATACTGCAAAAAAGCGATTTCGATTTCAATTAGAATGCTTACGGTCGCAAAAAATAAGTATTTATCTCGAATTGTAACTTTTTTTTCAGATCCAGGCAGATGTAACCATCTTAGAAGTATCCTTTTTCAAACAAAAAAAAGATTTTTAAAATCGGTTTCGAAATGACGGACAAAACACAACTTTTATTTAACTTGCAATGTATGTATTTATGTTAGTTCGAGTGGAATTTTATACTCAATTTTGAAGCAGATATCTTTAAACGATTGAGCTGAAATTTTGTATACAAGTTAAGCTTGGATGACAATGCACGATGAAATACAGGACGTTATTCTTAATCCAATATGGCGGACCATTCAAGATGGCGAAATAGTAATTTTTGATGCACTTTTACAATATGGGCATCGTTGAGAGCACCTCGAAAAATAAAGTGACGTCATTCTAAATCCTATGGCGGATCATCCAAGATAAAGGAATAGTTATTTTTAAAGCACTTTTACAATATGGGTATCAATTAAAAGAGCTTTTTGAGACCAACACGAATAATGATGTGACGTCATTCTCAACCCAATATGGTGGACTACTCAAGATGGCGGAATAGTTATTTTACGCACTTCTACAATATGGGTATTAATTAAGAGAGCTCATTGAGACCAACTCGAAAAATAATGTGACGTCATTCTCAATACGGCGGAATGGTTATTTTATGCACTTCTGCAATATGGATACCAAATAAAAGGGCTCGTTTAGAGAAACTCAAAAAATAATGTGACGTCATTCTAAATCCGATATGGCGGACAACCCGAGATAGTGGAAAGTTATTTAATGTACTTCTGCAACGTGGATACCAAATAAAAGTGGCCGCGATTCCGATCCGGTGGTAGTTTTAAAAAAATGTCGACGCGCACAAATACCACTTGTATGGTTCAAGTGAATAAAGATTTTTCTGATTTTGATTCTGAAAAGGGCTCGTTTAGAGAAACTCAAAAAATAATGTAACGTCATTCTAAATCCAATATGACGGACAACCCGAAATGGTGGAAAAGTTATTTTTAATGCACTTCTACGATATGGTTATCAAATGAAAGAGCCCGTCAAAAGCAATTTGAAAATCAATGTGATATCATTATTCATCCAATATGGCGAACAATCAAAGATGGCGGAATAGTTATTTCATGCACTTTAACGATATGGGAATCAAATGAAAAGAACTCAAAAAATAATGTGACATCATTGTAAATCCGATATGGCGGACCACCTTAAACGGCGAAAGTTATTTTAATGCACTTCTACAATATGGTTGTCATATGAAAGGGATTGTTGAGAACAACTCGAAAAACAATGTGACGTCATTCTAAATCCCGCCATATTGGATCCGAAATAGAGAAATAGTTTTTTAATGTATTTCTACAATATGGGTATCAAATGAAAGGGTTTGTGTTTGTGGATTTAAAGTGATGTGACATCGCTTTAAATCCAATATGGTGCACAATTGAAGTTTTTTGTGATTTCCTAAATGAAAGGAATCGCTGAGAAAAAATATTTTAGAATCATTTTGGAAGCCAGTAACATCTATTGATTAACTTTGATTTGTGTAATTTGGAGGGGTGGTCGTCATTAGCATTGATCTGCAACCATTCTAGGAGAAAAAAAACGCTAAAATCAAACCCGGACTTATGTTTAGTCAGGTTCAAGTAAGCTATAAGCTGAAATAAGTGGCGCATTCTTCCCAACACCCAAGTCAAAGTGAGTCCGTGCCGAGGTCTGAGTGACATCGGGGTTTAACATAAAAAAAGTATCTTCGCGCCCATATCCCCGAGGACGTAGGCAGAGGCACAACCAGGGCACCCACGACTAGCCGAAGACACTAAGTCCCACAATGTGATAGGTGGCAAGCCTATCGCCAATCGGGCACATATCCAATCCCGAGCAACATTTTCTTATTAGAAAATCGGAAAAACCGAGTTTTCTTTACTTTCCATAAAGAAAATTTGGGGTTTAACATGAAGTTATAAACGTACCACCTCAAAGGCACCTGGGCGAACCCTGTTGTGTTTTAGCTTTTATCCTTCAAAACTGTTTTCCCCTGTGTTGGTCCGGGCTCCTTTGCAGAATAGACCATCTGCCTTCCTTTGTTAGGCAGCTCGCAAAAGGCGAGCACAGGCTAACCGTTACTAACACCAAGCCATCTGACTAGGTGTTAGAGTTTCACAGCTACTAGCCCGGATTTGTACTATCTTGTTTGGTACCTATTCTTACCGCCATAGCGTCAGTGTTTGCCGTTGAAGTATTCCAGTTCGTTGTTTAAGGTAGCCGATAAACTTACATATGCTCGAGGCCTTACATCCCGCCATAAGGTTAGAAACGCACTATTATCACCTTTGGTGTCTCTAGGTATCGTAAATTTCTTACTATCAGGAAATCCGTCTGCTTGTTTGCCTTTCAATGTCATAAAAAGCGGAGCTCTGGAATGCTCGACAAGTAGGGTAAGATGAGATAAGAAGGTCTCCTTGTTGAAGTACGGGATTGTTAGAAATTAACTGGAAAACAACCTTGCAACAATTATGCCTGGAATGAGATGAACAGACTTAGAAGCGCCAGCCTATATACCAGCGATAACTAAAAAGTACAAAATAAACTAAAAAAAAAACTTTTTTAGAACAAGCTTTTATTTAAAGAATATAATATTTTTTTATTTAAAAATATTAACTATGAACTTACTTTGTCATTATACACACTTTAACTATACTAATAAACAACGTCCTCGTGCAACGTAAATATGGCTATCCAAGAGTAAATTGCACATTTATACTTGGAATAAAACTTATACCAATTTGGCGAATTTGACTCTAAATGGTTCATTATTAAATATTCCCACAAAATTTGATATCCAAATTTTAAAATAAACTTTACTTGCTTTTTTATTTTATACACGTCATGTGACAACTTACGAAACGGTAGTTATGTGAAAAATTACAACATTCTGGATGTTCATTTGCAAAAATCGCATGTAATTTGTGTTTGTTGTTTAATATGATATCACAGCGAACCAGCATACGGTTTTTTAATGGTAAGAGTCCGTGGCCTATAGACGTCATAGATATTGAAGGTTCTTACGTTATCCAATGGCTGAGGCCTGATATCCTCATTGCTCACATAACCAAATATATTTACCGATTCAAAATTGAACAACGACTGCGGACTACCGCCAATTGTGTTTTATTTATTTAATCTTATCAGTCAACATAGAAACTTCTTTTACCGGTCAACATAACATTTAAGCGGATATTTGGAAAAATATATTAACAATTATTAGTAGCAATTACTTTATGCCAAAAATAACATGATTAATTACACACGTAATAATAATAAAAAATAGACAAAACACTATATGTGATTTTTATTTTTTCCATCGTTGGCGCGCGGTAAAACTTTCAAATATTCATGTTTTTAAATGAGGAAACACTTGTACTGTTTTACTTTATTATTTCGGTCATCTATTTTTCCTTTTTCGATCTATCGTTTTAAACGTATACTTAAGAGTTTAAGTTAACAGAAAACCTTTTATGTTAACTTCAATTCTTATTGCAGAAGTTCATAAAATAACCATTCCGCCATCTTAAAAAGTCCACCATATTGTATTGAGAATGACGTCACATTATTTTTCGAGTTGGTCTGAATGAACTCTCTTAATTGGTACCCATATTGTAGAAGTGCATAATATAATTATTTCCGCCATCTTGAGTAGTCCACCATATTGGATTGAGAATGACGTCACATTATTTTTCATGTTGGTCTCAAAAATCTCTTTTAATTGATACCCATAGTGTAAAATTGCTTTAAAAATAACTATTTCTTTATCTTAGATGATCCGCAATAGGATTAAGAATGACGTCACTTTATTTTTTGAAGTGCTCTCAACAAGTCCTTTCATTTGACACCCATATTGTAAAAGTGCATTAAAAATAACTAATCCGCCATCTTGAATGATCCGCCACATTGGATTTAGAAGAAAGTCACGTATTTTATCGTGCATTGTCATCCAAACTAAACGTGTATACAAAATATAAACTCAATCGGGTGAAGATATCTGCTTCAAAACTAAGTTCGAAAATTCCACCCGAACTAACACACATACATTGCAAGTTAATAGTAAATAAAAGCTTTTAATTTTAAAAAGACACATGCATTTCTTATTGTCTATAATCCATAAAAATTTATATCGGTGAAATTAAAATTATATTTTCACCGATATCTATTCGATACCCAGAGCATTTTTACATGTAACTCACATGTAAAAATGCTGTGAGTACTTTTTTTATTTATTGTATCAACCGATTTCCACGAAAAAGATCAACACAGCTGATGCGAATATTCAGTTGTCATCATCACCATCATCATCGTCAGCCGAAGGACGTCCACTCCTGGACATAGGCCTCTCTAAGCGCCACGAGTCGCTATCATTATCCTCTTGCTAAAGAGTATTTCCTTTCCTTTTTTCCTTCCTAACTCAAAACCTAACCTAAAGAGTCCTTTGCGACTATCAATGAATCTAGGATTCGACTCCCGTAAGAGACAATTAGTGTTTTTATTAAAGTAATTCTGATCTCTTTAATATTAGTATGCCTTGTATTTAATTGTTTAACACAAGCAAATACTTACCTATTTTGAGATTAGAACATTGTACGTAATTCGTTTTTAAGTTCTTTATTTACATCATTTATTCGCCTCTGGGGTCTAGCGGGCCAGGTGTTTGACTTGACTTTATGAGGTCCCGGGTTCGATTCCCGGGTCGGGCAACAAAGAGAAAATGTAGTCCAATTTTCTATTAAAAATATTTGCTCGGGATTGAATATTCAGCTAGTCGTACCCTGGTTGTGCCTCTGCCTACCTTTTCGGGGACATGGACGTGAAGATGCTACTTTTTATCTTTATTTATTTATATATAAATTACCACGAAATGATTAACCCTTGCTTAATAATGGCCTTCTTTAGTTCGACGATAGTCAAATAAAGTATATTCACCCCATATTCCCGCAAAAGTAGACAGAGGTACCTACAACCAGCCACTACTAGCTGAATACACTAAGTCCCACAATGTGATAGGTGGCAAGCCTATCGCCAACCGGGCACATATCCAATCGCAATAAACGTTGTTTTTATAGAAAATTGATAAAAAAAAATCTTTGTTGTCTAACCCGGGACTTCATGAAATCAAGTCCAACACCGGACCGCTACTACTAGACTACATAGGGGCGACTAGTAATTAGATCAATTAAAACAAATTACCTTATCTGTCCAGTGATCATGATTTATTTTTCATTGTGTTATATAATTAAATCTCATTAAGTGGAAATTAAGAGGCGGATTTACTGCTTATTACAATATAGACAACCAGTAAACTAACTAACGTCCGACAGTACGTATCAAATCGCAAAAATCGTATGCATTAACGAACAGTATAACCGCTGATACTCTGGAGACCTTGCAGTGAACAGTTGTGTTTTAATATCTCAGAACGTCAACGCAGTAATGGAAACCTTGCCAAAAAATCATATACTAAAATTTAATCCGGATACTTTGGAATATTTAAGAAACAAATATGGATTTGATACGCAAAAAAGGATTAATGATGCTATCGACGCTTTGCAAGATTGGGCCTCAAAACAAGAACATTTCAACCAAAAAACATTCGGTAAGTCTTTGGTAATTTGTTAATGAATCAGAGCCATTCAATTAATAATAATCAGCTATTATAATTGTCTATAAATTTTAAAGAAAGATAAAATTTCGCCCCAGACAGGATTTGAACCTGTAACCTTTCGTCTCAAGCCGACGAATGCTCTAACCAATTGAGCTACTGAGGATTCAAGATTATAATTGTAGCAAATTTTCCTATTTCTGTGATAGATGTATTTTTTTTTGTGAGCTTTTTTTATGATATAGAAAGGCAAACAAGCAGACGTATTTCCTGATGGTAAGAAATTCCCGCTACTTGAGACACCAAAGGTGGTAATGGTGCGTTGCCAACCTAAGGTCGGGATGTTAGGCCTCGAGCAAAAGTAAGTTTACCGGCTACCTTACCCTCCGGACCGGAACACGTCATGACGCTATGGCCACAGAAATAGGTAAGGCGGTGGTACCAATCCCGGCGAGTTGTTGCGAAACTCTACAACCTAGTCAGATGTTACGGTGTTAGTGACTGTAAGCTTATGCTAGCCATTTACGAGCTGCCTAGCAAGGAAGGCAGATGGTCTATTCTGCAAAGGGGCAAGGACCAACACGGGGAACCGACCGAGCAGACGTTGTTCTGCTATATTTTTAGTATGATTTTAGTAAAAAAAACTGGAGTGAGTCACCCTTGTCACATAGGGGTATAAAAAATAGATATTGGCCGATTCTCAGACCTACTCAATATGCTCCCAAAATTTCATGAGAAGTCCGCATGAATGACAAAACACAACAAAACGGAAAAAAAGAAAGTTTTGGCGCCGTCGTGATTGAATGTGGTCGTAATTTTTTCACAATTATTGAATTTAGTGTAAATTATGAGTAAAATTAGTTAATTTAGGTGGGCATTAGATTAATTTTGTTCAGTGAAAGTGCACGAATGAAATAATCATGAAAAAATTAGTATATCGTGAATTTCCTCGCTGCCGCCAAATCTCCCAAAGTGAGTGAGATGTAAAATGACCACCGCTTTACTCAAGACCCTGACGTGACTGTGTAAATAGTAACTAATGACTGTATAAGAAATAATTGATACGGAAGACGTGGTAGCATGGACAAAAGGTCTTAGCCGGTCCCAGAAAGGGGCAAATTAACCTAAAAAAAAAAGAAAAAAAAACTGAAAATAGTTTCAATATGACAGCACACTCCCCATCTGAAAAAAGTTTCAATTAGACTGAAAAATACCCATTACCAAAATGATCCGCCACTTATTGAATTCATTTGTTAAAAAAATGTAATAAATTAAGAACCATTCGACCAATTTTATGCAAACTTCACATAAAGCATCTACTAAGTAATCCGAACAAAGCCTAAACATTTGGTTTGTGGTGGAAGTGGCATTGATTTATATATATATATGTATATATA
>NJDC01005371.1:16223-38723 GCA_002245475.1 Calephelis virginiensis
CAACCGCGAGGCTCGGGTTTGATTTCCGACGGGGCAGGCATTTGTGTGTTGAACATTTAGATGTCTGTATTATTCTTGTATCTATTTAATTATTTCTGTGTATTAGAATCGTTGACTAACACTCATAACACAAGCATATAATTTTCTTACTTTGGGGTTAGCTTTAATTTGTGTAACGTGTCCAGAGATATTTATTTATTATTTATTATATCTTATATTTAATTTAAATATTTAAAAAAACAATTGCTGTTCATTAGTTTCGCTAAAAATCGAGAACTGCTAGACCGATTTAGCTAATTTTGTTTTTGAATTATTTGTGGAAGTTCAGAGAAGGTTCACAAGTTGAGAAAAAAGAAAATTAGAAAGAACGTTATTTTAAGCTTAGAACGAAGTTTAGGTATAACGAAGTTCACCGAAACCACTAGTCTCAAATAGTTTTTGCAAGATTTATTGCAAGTATTTTTTACAAGCCTTAACAAACGCGAATATTTACTGTCTACATTTTACGCCACCTAGACACAGTATAATATTGACATCAAAAAGAATTAGTAGTCCCCTACAAAACCTACATGTAAATTATAATAAAAAAGTATCTTCACGCCCACATCCCCGAAGAAGTTGGCAGAGGTTCAACCAAGGCACCCACGACTAGCCGAAGACACTAACTCCCACAATGTGACATGTGGCAAGCCTATCGCCAACCGGGCACATATCCTATCCCGAGCAACATTTTTTTTTATTAGAAAATTGAAAAAACCCAATTTTCTTTTTGTTGCCCGAACTGGGATTCGAACCTGGGACCTCATGCAGTCAAGTCCAACAACCGAACCGCTAGACCACAGAGGCGACTACACAGATGTGAATCATATTAGGTATTAATTTAAAAAACCGTATCAAAATCAGTCCATTTGATTAGGAGTTGCAATGCCACGGACACACACACACACACGCACACACAGACACAGAAACACACACCCACCACATACACACATACATACACACATATACACGCACACAAATCATCGAGTTTGGGTTTATTCATATATTCTAATGATAATGACTTGATGACAAGGACCTTAAGAATTTAATGTGAGTATGCTGATGGATAGTAGTTTTCAAGTTACTATATTTTTAATGTTTCGTATGCTTTGCAGTTCTTCTAAAGGATATCATAGAAGAGAGTTGTAAGTTTAACATGTATATGTGTTTGTTTGTAGCATCGTAGTTCCAAAGGAATTATGATGCGTTGTTTCAACTTCCGACGCAAAATAAGATGAAACCCGTCATTATTAAAAAAAAGGGTTGCACTCCAGGAACGCCGGCAGAAGTGAAAACTTGAACTTTAACGTTGTGCATTTTTGATATTTTGGAATAGTAAGGGCATAATTTTGCAAGGATTGCTTTAATTATCAGTATGAAAGTACTATAATTTATGTGGTAGAATACAATATTCATTTATTTCGCTATCGTGCCCAAACATGACAACATGACACAAACATTCGCGCAAGCGCCCTGCGTCGTCTTACGAATTTTCGTCTTACGAAATTTCAAGTTACGTTTCCTGACGCAAATTTAGAAGTTTTTTACCCATTGCAAAAAAAAGTGCACAACGCCGCTAAGAATTTTTCACTTCAATAGCACCAGACAGAAAATGTATGTAACGTATGTCTGTGGCAATAACTTTTGAATGACTAGACTGTTATATCAATGCGGATATTTTTTTTTCGAGATGATTCTTTGCTACGTAATGGTTTTGTGGGGGGTTAGTTGAAAATTTTTAATTTTAAGATTATTAAATTATAATAACATGTGGTGTTGTGAAAGTATTTTGCAACAAGGTTGTTTATGGACGTCATGTTATAAAAAGTCGATATTATAGTATTAAAACATTCATGTTACATGGGCTTATGGTGCCCTTGATGTAGACATTTTGTGTCATGTTCTGTCTGTCTGAGAGCTGCCCTGATGAGTACTCAACAATTACATTATAATAAACTACACTTCTAACCAGTAAAACTGTCGTATGTAGCATTTATATTTATGTTTATACGTTTGCTAAAATATTAAATGGTTCAGATTCATAGTGGTTCTGACGATAGACGGTAGATGATGTTTTTATAGCACTTTTGTTCGAAAACATAATTACTAGACAGTAGTTTTAATTGTTTCAATTAATTTAATTATTTATAGAACTCCTATAAACGCCTTGCTATTTTATGCTAGCAACTTGTCATTATTTTATTTTATCTAATTTGTTTTATGTTGTGTTATGTTGATTCTACACACTTGAACACCATCTAGAGAAATTTTGTACAACGTTCTTAAGCTTAAGAAATACTGGCTAATTTTAAAATATTTTGATGAAAGATTATTTTTCTTTTCTTTCTTTATATTTTGGCATTCACGTTAGTATTTTGCCATTAATCAAGTAGAAATTTGTATCAAATTTACCAAAATCGGGATTCAATAATAAGAAGGTAGTCAAAAGTCATAAGTCTTCAATAGGTCATGTAAGGGTCTTGAGTAAAGCGGTGGCTTCATTACTCAAGTTCATGTAGTGAGATTTGGCGGCAACGAGGAAATACACGATACGCCATTTTCTTTTTCTATATTCGAGTACACGATATTTTCTTCATGATTATTTGATTCGTGCACATTCACTGAACTAAATTGTACAAAATATTACAAAAATTGACTAATTTAATTCAAAATAAACACGATATTCAATCATTATGAAAAAACTTCGACCGTCTTTTCTCTCGATGGCGCCAAAAATCGAAAAATTATTTTGTAAGCCTTTGTTGGACTATTCTAAATTTAAATTTGAAAAACATAAATAAAAAACAAAAGATTTACGCAGCATCATAGTTGCGAAGTCCAAAAGTTTCTTTTACCTATAAAAATATTAGGATATTTTTTGTGTCAAATTTAAGTTTTAAAAAAGTAATGGATTAATTTCGAGTTATACCTATAATGTGCGTTAGAAGCGGTGCCATTTAACGAGAGATGAAATGCTAAGGGCTGTAGGCATGCTCCAAGCTACTCAACGGAGTATTTCTGAAGATATTGGAACAAGACAAAACGTAGCATCTAGGTTATGGTCACGCTACCGTACTACTGGTGAAGTGGCTGAAAGACATCCAGGCTTTTAGCGCATAACCACTCAACGACAAGACTGAGTTTTGTAAGTTGCCGCGATAGAAGAACCAAATTTTACGGCCATGAAGTTGGTTCAGAGGCTCCAGTCAGAGCACCAGTTGCTTGTAAGTGACCAAACTGTGAGAGAAGGCTGCATGATTATAACCTTCATGCTCGCAAACCACATAGTACTCCAGTACTAAGTCAAGGAAATCGTGGACGATGACTAGAGTGGACTCGTTTGCATTTTCTCTGGGAAGATAACTAGTGGTCTGTAGTGCTATTTACCGATGAGTTCCTTTTTTGTTTCCATCCAGATACGGTTTCCATCCTCAGGAATTTCATTCATACCATGGCGGGACGATTATGGTTTGGGCGGGAATTCGTTTTGATGGAAAAAAAACCTCGTTTGAATGAGAAATGCCCTGACAGCTTAAAAATACCGTAACGAGGGCTAGTGCTGATAATCTCCCCTCATCCGCAACAAATGGGCCAAGAAGAGTGGTGACGAGATGGTTACTGGAACACGATGTATCGCACTTAGGCTGGCCCGCTCAATCACCTGGCCTAATTTTGATTTATATGGTTTTATTAGAATAAGTTAAATATTCAAATAATTCGTAGATATATTATCTATTTATTTTAATCTATCTTTTAGAAATGTTTATTATAAAAAACAGCAAACTTGATACATACCTACTTGATTATTTTATTACACGAAGTAAATCTTATCATTCAGAAGTGACGACGTTATTGAAAAGTTTGTGTATTTGTAAACGGTACTTTTAGGACCTTATGTAACGTAGGACGAAACAGGAAAGATTTTGTATGTGAGGTGAATAAGGAAATGTATGGAATTTGGGACGAAAAGTTAGGGCGAATGCGGAACAAATCAAATTTTGATATATTTTTGATAATAGCGCCATCTTCATTTATTATCACCAACTACTTTTATACTTTTCCAAAGAATTATAATTGAAAAATATTAGTGTCTTGCACTTCTCCTACATATAAACTACAAGTATGCCAAATTTCATGCGTAATTTACGTAACAAGGGGTCCAAAGATTTTACTTAAGTTTTTAAGTATATACCGTACGTGATATATTATAACTAGTTTATATAATTTGTAGCAATTATATTTCAGATAATTTTCAAAAAATTTTCAGAAAAAGTTAAGATTTCATCCACATAGGATGAAATCTTAACTTTTTCTGAAAATTTTTTTGAGATATGGATATTTTAAAGTACAAGTGTTTTGTTGTGTTACGTCATGCAGTATTTATAATTTGATAATTTGTTTATTATTTATTTTCAGACAGAGAATTTCTTGAACGAGTATTAATTTTTAATAAGGGTTCTGTGGAAAAGTCAAAGCGAAAAATTGATAAGCTGTGCACTTTGAGAACTCTAATACCAGACTTCTTCGCTGTTGACAAGATTGATAAGGAAATATTCTTTAGATATTAGTAAGTATTAATTCTTTACCTAATTTGACCAGCTATCAATTGCAATGCATCACGCGTTTATAACATACATACAAAGGACCATAGACACGCAAAATGTAAAATTTAAAAGGCGAGCATAGGCTTATCATCACTAGCACCGTGAAATCATACTAGGTGGTAAGGTTTCGCAGCGACTCGCCCATTGGTACCACCGCCTTACCTATTACTGCCATTATAACGTCCAATGCTTGCCATTGACGTGTTCCGGTTCGGAAGGTAAGGTAGCCGGTAAACTAACTATAACTTCACTATCTAATATCTCTATAACACGTACGTACGTTCCCCCGTGTTGGTCCGGGCACCTTTGCAGAATAGACCATATGCCTTTCTGCAAGGCAGCTCATAAAAGGCGAGCATAGGCTTACCGTCACTAACACCGTGACATCTGACTAGGTGGTAGAGTTTCGCAGTGACTCACCCGGATTGGTACCACCGCCTTACCTATTCCTGCCGCCATAACGTCATGACGTGTTCTGGTTTGAAGGATAAGGTAGCCGGTAAACTTACTTTTGCTCGAGACCTAACATCCCGGCCTCAGGTTGGCAAAGCACCATTACCACCTTTGGTGTCTTTAGGCGTCTAGAATTCCTTACCATGAGGAAATCCGTCTGCTTGTTTGCCTTCCAATATCATAAAAAAAACACAACATTTGACAATGCCACTCACGGCCAGTTTAGCGCAACTTTCATATCAAAAAATAAAAAAATAAGTTTGCTATGTTTTTCATTCGCCCAAATCATATGACACTAGTTGCCTTATATATGAATGCCTTTAAACTTAATTTCAAATTATACGGGTTATACTTTTTCAAGTAAACTTTATACAAATTCGGGTTTGCTATGTATCTGTGGAAGTCCCGCCTCTTATTACGTAGTATTTATATACTCTTTGCTCATAGCGAATTTCTTCACTTCAGGTACATTTTTCAGTATTTATATTTTAATGAAAAGGGGACTATCCTTTTTTACAAAAATATGTTTCACCTCGTTTAGAATGTTTCCTACAATAGTTTGCAGCTAATATAAAATTTTAATTTTAACTAATTTTTCATAACCATCCATCATGAAGTGCTCTGATTCACACAATTCCTCTAAATATATTGTCAACTCTGCGCATTTTTTTAATAAGCCTGCCACATGATGCATTATACATAGATCATTAGTGGCGATAAAACGAATTTTCCAAAACTTGAGTACATAACTTTCCTAGTTTCATTAGCTTTCAGTTTTGGCAACTTGTAGTTTGAAATCACTCATATTTAGACATTAACTCACAATACATCGCAGAATAACTTTTACTTCTTTTTATATGATCGCCGCTATGGTACTTGCTCTTCTTCTTTTATAAATTTGGCTTTCGATCGTTTTTAATTTTTTACTACTTACTTTGCCAATGTCAAGTTAATTATTATTAATTCTTACAGTCATTAGTCACTATATACAAAGCCACGTCAGGTCAGGATCTTGAGTAAAGTGGTGGCTTCGTTACTCAAGCTCATCTGTTGAGATTTGACGGCAATGAGGAAATAGACGATACACTAATTTTCGTGATTCACGTCATTATTTTATTTGTACACTTTCACTGAACAAAATTAATCTAATTCTCACCTAAATTAACCAATTTCTCTCAATATAAACACGAAATTCAATAGTAATGAAAATATTACAACCATCTTCATTCACGATGGCACCAAAAACTGAGAATTCTCATCAGCCAATGAGTGACATGGCGGGGATAGGAACTAACTTGACTTAAAATTGAAATGAAATGAAAATTGTATGGGATATATCTGAGAAAATCCACAACAAATTAAAGAGAAAACTAGTAGTCTATTAAATTAACTATTAAACGAAAAAAACGAGCAAAACTGCAAAAATGAAAAGGCATTACTGGACATCCGACTCAATTGTAAAACAGGATCTATTTGATCATTTTAATTTTGTTTCACTTCATATAATATTATTGACTGTGTCTTTTATGTTTTAATTATATTATGATGTTTTTTTTTATTAAACCCCTGTTTCCACTAATGGGTAATTGTAATGCGAAAATCTTAAACTAACTATTTTTTTTTTATATAACATTAATGAACTTGTTATTTGAAAATATTTGCAAAATTTTATGAAGATAGGCAGTCTGAATTCCAACCTTAGCCACACCGTAGTAAAGTAAGTAATGTGACAAATACTAATATCGATTTTCTTCGCCGTTATTTAGTTAATTTAATTTATTTAAAAATTAATTCTAATAAGTTGCAATCTAATGTTATCGGCAACAGTAAGATTATTTCACGCATCGATTAAAATTAATTACCTGTAATAAAGACCAAAGGAGAGTCTATTACATTTTCTGAAATTGTTAAAATCCTGGGGATTTATTTTCGTAATTCAAAATATATCAAAAATTGATATACATTTTCCTTAGCATTTGTCTACATTTTCTTGAGTTTTTTTTTATTTAAAGAAATGAGTGGAAAGTTATTCCATTTTTGGAAGTCTATAAAACGCCTGAAGAGTGTTTTACAAATTTACTATTGCTGAGATATTACTTCTCCCTATGTTGATGTAAATTGATTGACCTTAGAAAAGATTAACTAAATAAACTTCAACGTAACCAAAATCATAAAAACGTTATATCAAAATCTTATTCGGCTTCCGTAAGCATGCTCATGTGTCAAAATTTCTATCTTTTATAAAAGGAATTGTTTTATACGTCAAACTTACAGGAAAAAGGGCTGATCTTCGGTAACCTTAGTTATCGATATCTAAATTATCGACAAGTGTCAATCATTTTTGTAATGATGACTTTTCTCAAATACTTCTGTATAGTGATTGACGTCGCTATGCGACATAACGTGAATGTGCTACATGAAGCTAGTGTCTAATAATGTTATTCTGTGCGTGACTACAGTTACCCAAAAAAGTTGAGGCTAGGTAGGTTGGTAGTATTTAAAAATTAAATAAAGCAATTTTTTAAATACATCCCTTTAATAAACTACAATTGTTTTTCCCATGTTGCCCGGGGTCCGCTGAGTGGAATAGGCTATCTGCCTCTCTGTCAAGTAGCTCGTATTAGGCAACCGCTGGTTAAAATATAGGTCATTACCAACAAGACCATGATGATGGAAGAATTCTCTGCAAAAACTTGCCCGAGTAGGGATCCACCACCTTACCTATTCCTGCCATCATAATCATAAAAAAATGTATTTTTGACAAGAGTAAAATGTATACTTTTTTTCAGTTCAGATACATTGTTGAGTAAAATGACACCTGATCATGGCAGAGTACATTTTTTAAAAATGAGAGTGGACAAAGTCGATACCAAAAATATTAATGAATATAGCAAATATTACGTTCTAGTAAGTATTAACAAGCAATCCTACTGTACAGAAAACTAGTTTTAACGCAACGCTTGTTTTATTATTATTGACCTCTAAATATATGGACATGCAATAACTACGAACAAAACCTGCCATCAAAACAAAAAAATATGGCTGCCGTTTTGACATTACTTTGGGTGTTCAGATAAAAGAAGTGTTAGATACTATTCTTTTATCGATACATGATCTATCAATCCTACAGCACAAACTTTACCCATGATTTATGAATTTCCAAGAAAGTTGTAAAATAAAGCCTTTTTTATCGTCTCTGTGGTCTAGCAGTTCGGCTTCAGATTTGACTTCTTAAGGTCCCGGGTTCGATCCTCTCAATTTCGTATTAAAAATAACGTTGTCCGGGATAGGATATGTGCGCGGTTGACGATAGAGTTTCCGTAGTGAGACTTAGTGTCTTCTTCGGCTAGTCTTTATCTAACAATGTTTGCGCCGTGATCTGCTTCTTTAATTAAAAAATTTGAGGTTCCAGTAATCATTGTTCCGTTAAACCCGTCCCAGCAAATTTTTGTATTTATAAATATCCGATTACTTGTCATAATATTTTAATACATCAATTATTCAAAATTTTGGATTTTGGTTGTCATTTTTTGAAATTGAAGAATTTCTAATTTTGTTTCATATAGAGCACAAAATAAAGTATCTTCGCGCCCATATCCCCGAAGTGGTAGGCAGACGCACAACCATGGCACCCACGAAAAGCCGACGACACTAAGTCACAAAGTTTAATAGGTGGCAAGCCTCTCGTTAACCGGGAACATATTCAATCACGGCAAACGTTATTTTTATTAGAAACTTGAAAATATACATTTTCAATTTTTTTTATTGTGCCCATACTTTCTTTTTATCATCCAACAAATTTTGAAGTCACTAAACATAAGTTATATTTTTTTCATAATCAGTCAGCTCCGTCAGTCAGTCAGCTCAGACATTTATTAAAATGGCACTTCAGAAGACAGATTGACTGGTTTCTTTTTTTGCCTGTTGGTCTGGCTATAATTTGTCATAATATTTGAGTTTTTAGATAAGTTCGTGTAAAACTATAGCTATTTAATTCTATTACAGCTGCAAATGAATGATAGTTTCTATATTTCTTATCTTTGGTGCTTGGTTAAATTACACTCTGGACTCAGTTCATACATAACAGCTACTTTTTTAAATATATAAGTATAAAATGATGTGTGGCACTCGGAGACTGCCGCGGAAAGCTATAGCATAATCAGGCATGAGTCACCAGATTGCGGGGCGAAGACGGGTATTACGCATGCAATGCATGCGGGTGTAACGCCGATACAACCAATGGCACCTAGAGGCGAGTTGCTGAACTAAAGAGACAAGCGTGATCAAAAAGTCATTCAAAGTTCTGCTATCCATCGATAGATGGCAGTGTGAAAGAAAATTACATAACATCCCATGTGTTATGTAATTTTCTATATGGAATTTCTGGATTCGATCTCCACGCTCAAGCTCCGTGATAGAAACTATGCAATAGCTTAATAGCTATAAAAATGTAAACAAACAACAAACATCTTGCATTCTCTCTGAAGCCATTTACGAATTGTCGAGTTGAAGAGGAATTTCACGAAAATCTGCATCTGACTCGTCGATCAAAATATCTAAACATTTTAATAAGCTTACAATTTATAATTTCAGATTTATAAATACATTCAGCTCAGAGATTATTGCAATCATGTGACTCTTGTTATAGACTGGACAGATGTTAATACCTTTGAATATTTAAAGGCTGTTGATATAGGTGAAGTTCGGAAAGCCTGTGAAATTGCCTATGTAAGTGACAATTTTTCGTAACACGTTATGTTTGTTGGCGAAAACCCACTAAGCGATTAGGATAATACTAGCTAAGTTACTGCCTACAGTGTCAGTGCAAGTAAAAGTTTTGTAATAATCAAGTATAGATAAATTAGATTTGTAAAACTAAAAAAAACTGAATTCGATTTCAACAATTAAGTCATCTACTTACATCAAAATTAAGTACTTATTTCGCCGGGAATTCTGTTATCAGACCGAGACTTGGTAGCAAAATACTTCCTTAGAATTACTCTCATTAAATAAAAAATCTATTTTTAAAGTCGTTCCTGAGGTGACGGAGAAATCGATTAATATGCATGAAAATATAGGGAATTGAATTCAACATACGTCATCCTCATTTGTTGAAATCAGTTAAAATTAAGTCTGAGACAGAGATAGACCGAAAAAAATAAAAGTAAATTAGTACATAAAAGAAATCCCGAAAAGTAGAAAAATGTGTGCCAAGAATTGAAGTACTTAATTGTTTTGTTGTATTAAAATATTATTTGAATTTAGTTTTATTAACATTCACCTTCTTGATGCTTTAGGATCCGAACATAAGTCCCATTACGTGAAGAAGAAAAATTTGTGCCAAAAATTGAAATAATTGTTTTGTTGTACTTGTATTAAAAAAATAACGTTATTTGAATTTTACTTTCACTTACACTCTTTCCTAACTTTGTTCTAAGTTTCGGACTTAAGTCGATCTGCATCAAAATGATATTAGGATGAAACATATTTGATAATACATTTAGTACAATATTAGGAAATATGTAAAAAATGAATTGCCTAATAATCCTGTAAGTAAAGATTAGTTTTGTATAAAAAAAAGTATGTCACTTGGTTTGATAATAAAAAAACGACGGGTTGCACTCCGGGAGTGCAGGTAAAAGTGAGAACTTGAATATTTACGTTGTGCATTGGCTTGACAAAAACTCGCTAAAGTAAGACCGCTTGAAGGTCTTATTTTAACGAGTTAATTAAAAGCTCTTAATTACTTTAAGAACTGCTTTAATTATCAGTATGAAAGTACTATCATGTATGTTGTAGAATACAATATTCATTTAATGCGCTATCGTACACAAACATGACAACACGAAAATTCGCACAAGCGCCCTGCGCCGCCTAAACGAAACAGCAGGCGCAGGCATACATTTTCGCCGCGCCGTAGAAAGAGAGGGGGATACGTCTTCTCCTACGCCGCGCCGACTGTTTACTCTCTTCTTCTTTTGTTTCGATCAGGTGTCCTGACGCAAGTTTGAAACTCGCGTCAGGAGACGTGACCTGATCGAAACTGAGAGAAGTTTTTAGCCATTCCAAAAAAAGTGCGCAACGCCGCTAAACAACTTTTCACTTGCATTTCGTTATTTTAATGCAACACGTTGAAAAAAAATGGCTTACAAAAAAAATATTAAAAATCATCATTTTCATAAAATAATTAAAAATCTTGTTATAGGATTTTTTGTCACCCCATTTTCAGTATGATTTCTAACACTCTAAACTTGTTATAAACTATGTTTGAGTGTTCTGCTATGACACTAACTTCGATAATACATCTTATCTTGCAGTTGGGATTCAGCTTAAGAATAAAAGCATTGCATGCAATAACAACTTCTAAGACGATCGATATCTTTATAAATTTAATTAAACCGGCATTAGGCCCTAAACTGAGCGAAAGGATACAAGTTCATAAAACTATGGATACTTTATATGAACACATCCCGAAAGATTTATTTCCAGAAGATTTTGGAGGAAAAGATAAACCAACTTCTCAATTGTGTGGTAAGTGAAATTATTTTCAACTAAAAGCCAAATGGTCAATACATATTTCTGACGATATTTGGATAAACATTTCAGAAATCAATTATTTTAGAATGTTTTCTAAAGTAAATAAATATAGTACTAAACATGTAAACATTTTATTACATCTTAATTTTGTACTAATATAAGCGTTTTCACGTCATCTTTACCTAAGCCTATTATTATAATTTAAAACTTATTTAATGACATACAGACTAAAATCCATCTAAAGTTTATAATTAAAGTACCAAGAATGGAAATAACTACAACTAAAATGTTAAGCTATTTTTAAACAATATTGGACTAGAAATAGAAATATATTCGATCGTAATCGGTGGAACTGCGAACAAAGGCTGGATAATCAATTTATCAAACGTCTAATTTTATTCTTAGCAAATAAGTCATGTTCTTATTACAAGGTTATAAGTAAGTAAGTATCTTCACGCCCATATCCCCGAAGAAGTAGGCAGAGGCACAATCAGGGCACCCACGACTAGCCGAAGACACTATATCCCACAATGTGATAGGTGGCAAGCCTTTCGCCAACCGGGCATAATTCCAATCCCAAGCAACTTTTTTTTAGAAAATTGAAAAAACCCAATTTCCTTTTTGTTGCCTGACCCGGGAATCGAACCCAGGACCTCATGCAGTCAAGTCCAACGACTGAACCGCTAGACCACAGAGGCGATATTACTAGGTTGTATATAATTTAATGCATATGCAGAAATCAACAGGCAATTGTAAAAAGGAAATTGACCAAATTTCTTCATCTTGACTAGCAGTCTTCAAACCAAAACCAGTTTATAACGGATTTATTGATGGTTAGAAAAACACAGCCTAAAAAACCAAAGTAATTTGTGGAAGGTTGTGTAGGGCAGGTTTGTTAGGTCATACATTAAGTTGTTAATTTTTTTATAAAACTATAATTTGTTTGTCAGGAGGGTAGGTTAGCCGCTAGATTTGTACAACTGGCCTTATATCCAGACCACAGGTCTATAGGTCAAGGTTGTTTCTAACCATCAAGAGATCCGTGTGCTTATTCACTAATTCCTCACATAAAAAAGGGGCACAAAATTACTATACTTCAACATAAATGACCATGGCGAACATTGATTTGATTGCAGTAAGAACGGCAATGGTACAAGTCCATACAGGCTTTTGCAAGACGTAAGTCTGACGAATTGCTTTACAGGAATAATCCATGTGTGTTTTTTTCGAAATCTTCCAATTTCGAATGTAAAATGTTGATTAAAAAAGTTACGTTTTCATATTTCCACCCTAATTTGATACGGATAAAATGCCCCCCTTTTATCTATTTGGTTTATTAGAAAAAGATAGTATATACTTAAAATAAGTTAGATAGTGTTCTGTAGAACTGTATTTGAACTCACTGACTAAAATTGTATTTGCAGATGATTTGTACAATGAGCTGTATTCTCCTGAATTCACTGAATATAGAAAAGAAATGAATAAAGCTACCACTAACGAAGCACTCAGACCAAAAGATTCATTTAATGAAGAATATTTGGGAATGTCAGGAACTTTTAGGACGTTAAGCGTTGATTAAGCAATTGTTTTGTTAACGTTATAATAAAAAAAAAAAATTGTTTTAATGAAAGTTCTCAATGCAAAAAATTGACAAAAAATTGACGTAGTATATAAAAAGAAAAGTGTTCAAAAAAAGCAAAACAACAAAATCTAAATAGTTTATAAATCTGAATATCGGATAAATAAGTGTGGAGTTCGACAAGGTAGCACTTTAGGCCCACTAAGATTTATTATAAGTATGAACGATCTCCCAACAACACAAGGTTTATTATTTGCGGATGACACCACATTATTAATAAGCAGTAACGAAGACTGTGTCGGAAGATAAAATTAATTGTAATTTAGAATTAGTCATTAGATAGATATGAGTACATGGTCTGCATATAAATATCCGTAAAACTAAAGGTATACAGTTAAAAAGTAATAAATTTTAACATTCGCTGTCATTTAAAAGTAATATTTTGATTAAACGAGACTAAATAACTATTTAAAATTACTCAATATTTAATTTATTTATTTTTTATACAAGAGGAGGCAACCGAGCAAGTGGGTCACCTGATGGAAAGCGATCACCGCCGCCCACGGGCATCCGCAACACCAGGAGTATCACAAATGCGTTGCTGACCTTTAAGGTACGCTCTTTTCTTGAAGGTCCCTAAGTCACAATTGTTTGGGAATACCGCCCTCGGTAACTGATTCCACAAAGGTGTTGTGCGAGGTAAAAAATGTCTCCGGAATCGCACAGTTGTAGATCGCCACGCGTCAAGATGATGGGCATGATACTTTAAACTGTATCGCAAAGTCTGAAGGTGGAAATCAGTAGCTGGAGTTAAACCAAACAACTCCTCAGAACATTCCCCATGATAGATGCGGTAGAAAACATTGAAGGACCCAACATCTCTACGCAGCGCCAAGGGATCAAGCCGATTGGTAATTGCCCGGTTAATTATAATAACAATAACATTTTTTTTTACAAAATAAGAGCAAAATTTATGTTGCACACCAAGAGTTGTAGAATATATGGATTATGGTTGCTGTAAAATCTTATTTGAAACCATGTCCTTGCAATAAAATGTTTTCTTTCTTTATAAAATACTAGCGGCTCGCCCCGGCTTCGCACGGTTATCAAATATACATAATATAAACCTTCCTCTTCAATTACTTTAGGTAAAAAAAATACCGCATCAACATCACTTGCGTTATGCGTAGTTTTAAAGATTTACGCATACAAATGGACATAGGGACAGACGAAGCGACTTTGTTTTATACGATGTAATGTTTTTCCATACAAATGAGACCATTCTTTACTTTACTTTTTTACTTACTTTACTTCGTCCAATCCATTAATACATCGCATTTTTAGAAATGAGAATGTGTTTCTAACTAATGGGTTTTCACAACATCACTGAATTTGCGGGCAAAAAAAGCTTAGCTCCAGAATTCATTATTTGTGTTTGTTGGACTACCTATAACCAATGATTGGGTCCTTAACGGGATACAATCCGGAAGACTGAACCTCGGCTTGATGCTGCGTTTGTATTAATAAGAGGAAAGGGCTTAGTATCTGGCCTCTTAAGCATCATCCAGACAGTTGTAATCACGCCCCAATCACGCCTTCCACAAGGTGACTTTGTTTTAAACAAAAAAAAATGAATTAAATCTACGTTCCACACGGATTGAAATCAATATTTAACCGCCTCATTGGTCGAGTGGCTAGCGTACATTCCTAACTACATCGACTAACCGCGAGGCTCGGGGTTGATTCCCGACGGGGGCAGGCATTTGTGTGATGAACATTTAAATATCTGCATTTCCGGTTTGTTATTATTTCCGGGTGTTTATTAAATTAATTCTGGTATCTATTTAAGTATTTCTATGTATTTGTATGACGTTGACTAACACCCATAACACAAGCATATAATTTTCTTACTTTGGGGTTGGATTCAATTTGTGTAACTTGTGCAAGAATATTTATTTATTTATTTAATGTTTTTATCCATGTGGGACTCCTATTAACAAAAAGCGCCGGCCAAAATGTTTTAATACATTATGCTTTTATCTAACTGCATGTAAGGGTTTTCCGTTTCTCACGTATTTTTGTATGTAAATTGTAAAATCATTATCTTTACGATGGTTGTAATTCTTAATAAAGCTTAGGTGTGAAACTGACGGTCAGCTATCGTTTTTCTATTTCTCCACTTAGTGCTGTTTGCAACAACCTTATTACTTTTCTTACCTTACATAATAATATGTATGGTGTATGGTAATCTATATGTATATTTTATTTATTTATTTATTTATTTGACACTTTATTGCACACAAAAACTAAAATACACAAAATACACGAGAAGTTAAAAATGCACAAAAGGCGAGCTTATCTCTAACTAAAGAAATTTCTTCCAGCCAACCCAAAAAAATTAAGCTGTGAAAATAAAATGGAAGGCATCGTGTACAAAACAATTAACTATAGCTATACTTAGAACGAATAAATAAAAATATACTAATAAAGTGTGTAAAAAAAAACAGGTACAATTATAATTATTAAATTATTAAATTATAATTATTAATACGTGATGCCAAAACTTTGGACACCTTTTCACGAAAATTGCGCGGACGCAGGAGTATAAAATTTGGCACACTTATAGTTTATGTATGAGAGAAGTGCAGAACGCTAATAATTTTCAATAATAATGCTTATAAAGTACATTAAATCAATAAATAAAACATTACCCACACTACCATACATTTTACAGAAACAAGCAAATATATTGATGATAACGATAAAATATCACAGATGGCGCTCTTGTCAAAGATATCAAAATTTACTATGGTCGAATTTCAACCAAAGGGGGACCACTACTATCAAGTGTGTATGTAATTACACAATATAATAAAAATTAAAAAGGTCAAGACATCCAGCCAACATTTTTTGGGTTGCGTATTCTCTTAATTTTCAAATGTATGTAATTTAATGTACTTATTTTTGTTTTTGCTATTTTATATACTTTAACTATAAAGTGGTGTAAAGGTAAATTGTAATAAGGTGATCACAATAATTATAATTTAACGCATCATAATTTCATGTTGAAGTTTTTCGTTATAATTAATTATTGTAATTAATTCAATTCAACGAAATAACCGTTTTATTTAACTTTCAACATTTTTTTAATTTTCGTGTTTATATAAAAATAGATGCTGTAATTTGTGTGATTGTTTCTTTTTTTAAGTTTATGGAAATCTTAACTTTATAAAGTAAAATAAAGTATCTTAGACGGGAGCCAGAGGCGCATAGACTCCACTCACGACTAACCCCGAAGACACTAATGGCTATAATGTGTGCAAGCCTAGCGCCAACTAGGCACATATTCAATCCCCAGCAACGTGGTTTTACTGTAATGTATCTCCCCGTGTTCGTCCGGTTTCACTGAGTAGAATGGTCCATCTGCCTCTCTGTTAGGCAGCTTGTAAGAGGTAAGTACTAATTATAATATAGGTCATTACCAATAAGATCACTGGTAGCAACTTGTACGAGTAGGATTCAACCACCTTACTTATGCAAGCAGCCTGTCACTTAAAAAATATAAAATTGAAAAAATCAAATTTATTTTTGCTGTCTGACCCGGGGATCAAACACTTGCTCATGAAGTCAAGTTCAACACCGGACTAGATCACAGAGTTGATTATATATTTAAGTTGCTTTTATTACAAGTAGGTTGTTCTCATGTTTTTAAATAAAGAAAGAAGCACTTGTACTGTTTCGCGTATTACTTATAACTTTTTTAAATAGCCTACCAGTTTCGCTTATACAGCATCATTAGGGCTAAAACTTAAACTTACTGCTTCTTTCTTTATTTAAAAATATGAACATTTGGAAGTTTCACCAAGCGCTGACGATGGAAAATATCAAATATAGGTTGTTATCGTTGAAAACCTAATTGTAATATGAAAAACGTCACATACTAGATGATAGAGATTTCACAAATGTGTGTAACATCATTTACAGATGTCTCCTTTACACAGCTCCAGTACTTTGCCAACATCTTCATGATCAAATCAGGTCAATTATTGCGTCGTAGTAGGCGTGCGTCGTTCTCTTGTGGCCGGGACTAATTTGCAAAGGCTATCCAACCTTTCGGACTCGAACACAACACTATCATCAGGCCCTATATGGCCCTTAGGACGACTTGATATACGCACACTACCGCCAGTGCTATTGTTAGTGATGGGTTATTCAACCTTCACTTCCCGCTATCGAGCTGCCTGGTATAAAGACAATCTACCTTAGATATTACGTTTCAATTTCCGATTGCCAATTCTACGTAATCATCGTGCCTTTTCTTATTCAATGGTGGTTGTTTTGTTGCGCACCCACTTATTTAATTTTTAGATATCACTATCTTCTTTAAACGCTAGTAATAAAAAGAGACAAAATACCTTTAATGCTATCAGATTAGTTTGCACATGACTTTTTAGGACTTTTTAGGACACTTAGACTTTTATTCCTCAAAAACATTGAGCAATAACATCGCAAATTGACATGACTTGACTAATCTGACATGCCCGTCCCTTTTCTTTTTCATCCTAAAATTAGTTATGTTGGTACTCAGCAGAATTACGACCAATGTTCAGTTACTCATTAGAGGAATTATTTGATTTTTTGTTTGTTTGTTCGTCTGTTTGAAATGAATAGGCTCTGAAACTACTAGACCGATTACAAAAAATCTTTCACCTTTAGAATGTTACATTATCCCTGAGTGACATAGGTTTTGTTTTATCAAAGTCGGTGCAGTAGAAGCCAAGTTACGCGAAGCTGCGTGAAACAGCTAGTTCAGTTATAAGCCAGTAAGCATGGTCCACGAGTAAGCGGGATAAAAGTATCCTATAACCTTCCTCAGAACTTAAGGTACCTACTAACTAAAGAACAGGGACTAAATCCACCCAGCGTCCAATAAGAATTAAACTTATACAGTAATAATTGTTAAATTATTTTCTATATAATGTCTATCTTTGTAACGGATATTTACTAATTTTAATATATTTATAAAAGGAGCATCACGGATGCACAAGTTGACATTAGTTAAAAAAAATATCTCCTCTTTGGTCTAGCGGTTCAGTTGTTGGACGTTGATGCTCGGGATTGGATATCACATTGTGGGACTTAGTGTCTTCGGCTAGTCGTGAGTGCCCTGCTTTTGCCTTTGCCTACCTCTTCGGGGATATGGGCGTGAAGATACGGAAGTTAAATATTTTTTTTCTATTTTGACAATCTTTTATACATACATACATATATGCACGCCAAGTCCCTTACGGGGTAGGCAGAGAGTATCGAGTGCCAGACCTCACGATCCTGACAAACCTGTCTTGCTTCCTTCACATTCATAACCCTTTTCATACAAACACGCCGGTTTCGGAGACGAGACAATCTTTTATATAATGACCATAATACAGAAATACATCCTACATATACAAAAAAAAAATGTTTTGTCTGTCGCGAATCGACATTTGCATTAATAAAACTACAATCGAACAAAGTTAAGGTTAAATTAGGCTAAACTGATAACTAATTGTAAAAGATACTTATAAATAGCAACAAAAATTCTATCAGGTTCCTGGGCAACTTTATATGTGGTCCATCTCCTTTTACAATCGGCCAAGTGTATTCGACGTAAATCTTTCGTGAATCAGGGCGACGAAAATTCAAAAAAGTTGTTTTGCTGCTCGTTTTTAGTCGAATGCACTTTTTTAAAAAAATGTATCTATAACAATGAAAAAACTCTTATTTATTACTGCTATTGTTTCATTATAAATAAACTAAGATAAAATGAATAGATATAAAAGACACGTACATTGATTAATATATGTAATTAATAAAAATAGATATCGGTGAAAGTTAAATTGTATTGATAACGATTATATTTCCTTGGGAAGTGTCAAAAGTCTTCTTACGTCATTTTATTGATAAGACTATGGATAAAACATTATAGTGTCGAAAGTACTGCAATTATTATGAGTATAAATTTATTCATTAATTAAACAGTGTGAGGTTAGTATTTTTTGAAGTAAAACTTCTTTAGCAGTAAGTACACAAGTACTTTTTGAAATGGGTAAAAACTTCTAAACTCGCGTCAGAACACGTGACCTGATCTTTTTTTTATTATATTGGAAGGCAAACAAGCAGACGGATTTCCTGATGTTAAGAAATTCACCACCTAGAGACACCAAAGGTGGTAATAGTGCGTTGCCAACCTGAGGCTGGGATGTTAGGCCTCGAGCAAAAGTAAGTTTACCGGCTACCTTACCCTCCGAACTGGAACACGTCATGACGCTATGGCGGCAGGAATAGGTAAGGCGGTGGTACCAATCCGGATGAGTCGCTGCTAAACTCTACCACCTAGTCAGATGTCACGGTGTTAGTGACAGTGAGCCTATGCTCGCCTTTTGCGAGCTGCCTAGCAAGAAAGGCAGATGGTCTATTCTACAAAGGAGCCCGGGCCAACACGGGGAAAATCTTTTTTTTAATCTTTCTTTTAGGGATTTTATCCTTCTGGATATGTCCATCCCATCGTACCTAATTTCTATCTTCCCACAATTATTAATGTAACTTTAAATTACTGCGTAGAGACACTTTGCTGCCCTGGAATAAGGATCAGCTAAAATGCTTTGCATTATTCCCATATCCCACCGATTCAAATTGAGTTGCTGAAACATATTCTGCCTATCTACTTCAATCTTGGCACATTCCATAAGCAAGTGCTGCACATCCTCGATATAACTGATCTAGAATTCGTAAGACATCTGTGCGTAAGACGGTGCAGGCCGCTTGCGCGAATAAGACGCCGCAGGGCGCTTGCGCGAATGTACGTGTTGTCACGTTTATGTACGATAGCGCAATAAATGAATATTGTCTTCTACCACATAAATGATAGTACTTTCATACTGTTAATTAAAGCAACTCGTGCAAAATTTTTCCCTAACCATTCCAAAATATCAAAAATCCACAACGTTAATATTCAAGTTTTCACTTCTGCCGCCACTTCCGGAGTGCAACCTATCGTTTTATTTTGTAATAGCTGCTATAAAAGAATAGAAACATCGCAACTGGCTATCCATGAATCCAGGATCCTATTTCCCTAAGAGTCAATTTGTATGTATAATAATGTAATTTTGATGTCTATATAAATATTAGTATGCATTTATAATAAATTGTTTAACACCAGCAACACAAGCATATAACTTACTTAATTTCAATGTATGTAATTTACTTTTATGTTTTTTTTTATTTACTCCTATATACTTACCCACGAAATTCTTAACCATTGCTTAAATATTCTTTATCTTAGTTGGACGATAATTGGATAAATTATTTTCAGGCCCCTATCCCCAGACAGAATATTTATTATTTCTTTTATTTTGATCCATTGTAGCAGGAAAATAAATGTTTAAAGGCGAACTAAATGCCGAAAACGTATTTTTTTTCAGTTTACCCTGAGTAATGGTGACAAAACTCACATGGGGTAGTGCACAAAAATTTGACAAAAGAAAAAAAAATACATTTTACAACACAGATAGATTACAAATAATTAAAAACTGATAAGATCCTAAATTTACCAAAGAAAATAAAATTAACGTATATTAAGTAATTATCTATGTAACTACCGAATATATATTGTAAAACTACATAAATATGTACAACAAAGATTTTATAACAATGTCCACATAATATAAACACGCATATAACACAAAATAAACTAAAGGTAAGACTAGCACTATAGTGACAGAGTAGGCAGATATACAACTAGGGCACCCACGACTAAACGAAGACACTAACACCCGTATTCATAAACACCACTTCGAGGTCTCACAGTGCCCACGAACGTGTAGGGACAGTCAAACATATTCATAAACGATATACTAGTTTTAACCACTGCGCGTTGGCAAAATCGGCGCACATCTAAAATCGCTACTGAGCTACTTAAAGGAACGCATAGCATCAAGTTGTTTGTGTCAAGTGAATACTTTAAGTTTGTTTATTTGTAACAATTGTAAGTTAATAATTAATAGCTACTAAAACATAATTAATTAGAATGGATTACAGCAGCAAGAAAGAGTTTGATATTTTTTATAAATAAAAAAAGTATCTTCACACCCATATCCCCGAAGAGGTAGGCAATGGCACAACCAGGGCACCCACGACTAGCTGAAGACACTAAGTCCCACAATGTGATAGGAAGTAAGCCTATCGCCAACCGGGCATATATCCAATCCCGAGCAACGTTTTTTTATTAGAAAATTGGAAAAATCCAATTTTTTTGTTGCACGACCCGGGATTCGAACCCGAGACCTGCAGTCGAGTCCAACAACTGGACCGCTAGACCACAGAGGCGATAAATATAAAAGTAAATGAACGAAAACTAATATACGCAAAAAATAAATACGATTTTCAAAATCCTATGCTGTATATATACACACAAATAACAGGCAAAAAAAAAAAATATCACTTAATTACTACCGTCAATAAAAGTAGGTTATTTCGATTGACATTTGCTATGGTTTGACCATTAACATGATATTTTCAAAGCAGAGTGAAGTACTCTATAACAAATGGACCAATCACAGAACTGATTTAAACATTATAAGCTCTTTCCTACTTTAGGTTTTGGCATTCGCGTTACCATTTTTCCATTAGCCAAGTAGAAATTTGCATCAAATTTATCAAAATTGGGATTCAATTATAGTTATTCATAAGTCGTCAATAAGTTATGTCAGGTTCTTGGGTAAAGCGGCGGCCTTCTTACTCGAGCTCATGTAATGAGATTTGGCAACAACGAGGAAATACACGTTACGCTAATTTTTTCATGATTATTTCATTTGTGCACTTTCACTGAACAAAATTGTACAAAATGCCATGAAAATTAACTGATTTCACCAAAGAAAGAACATAAATACTACGTAATAAGAGGCGGGACTTCCATAGATACATAGCAAACCCGAATTTCTATAAAGTTTACTTGAAAAGGTATAACCCGTATAATTTAAAAGTAAGTCTAAAGGCATTCAGATATAAGGCAACTAGTGTCATATGATTTGGGCGAATAAAAAACATAGCAAACTTATTTTTTTTATTTTTTTATATGAAAGTTGCGCCAAACTGAATTTCACTCAATATAAACACGAAATTTAACAATTATATAAAATCTTCCATTATAAGCTCCAAAGAACCCCCATTATAAGCTCTCCTAGCTAAGTAAGTTCTAAGGTATTATTTATGAAATACAATTCATATTCTCTTGAATTATATAAATATAAT
>NJDC01005372.1:0-14303 GCA_002245475.1 Calephelis virginiensis
TATGTAGGTACGTTACTCGATTTCTCCGTCATTTCGGAACCAATGCTTCATTCCTATGGAAAAAGGGGAATGTGACAATGGATAGTAAGAATTACCCTGAGATATGTGGCGCTGCTGAACATATGACAACTACTAAACGGCTTGCCCGATTAGGTTGAAATTTTGTATCTATATTTCCTTGGTTTTACAGACACGAATGTATAATGTACTTATTGAATTAAAAATTGAATCGCCGCCCGTATGTAATTTATCCTACTGTATGAGCTTATTGAAAACGAATGTACCAAATATTTTATTTTTAAATGGGTAGATACAAAATATATACATTGGATATTGTTTGTTTGTTTGTATTTAATAGGTTCCTAAACTACTGGACTGAATTAAAATAAAAACTTGTACTATTAGAACCCGACTACAGGTAAATGCATCATTCTTACGGGATAACGGGAATTCAAAATGAGCCTTTCGCATACCTAACTTTTAAACCGCTGAACCGGTTGGTAAGAAATTTTTATAATATATAATTTTTTTTATAATAGGTATATATAATTTAGTGGATGATTTAAAAATAAAATTGCATCCAGTAGGTGGCGCTGCCTGTATTATGCCGTCAACACTATATTAATAATGAAGAGAAAAGTTTTAATAGTTTGTTTGCATTGTATAGGCTCCGAAACTACTGGAGTCTAGACTGAACATTTTTTACCATTAGAAGCCGACATTATTCTTGATGAACATGTGCTACGTTATTTCTAGGAAAATTAAAAATTTGTTCACGCGTAAAAAGCCGGGACGGGCTGCTAGTATAGAATAGGAGAATATAAGAAAAAATAAAATAATTTCATAGAAATCCTTCTAATATTATAAAAGCAAAAGTTTGTCAGTGTGGATGGACGTTGGTCACATTTTCACGTAAAAACTGCTGAGTGGATTTTAATCAAACTTTGCAATAATGTATCTAATATATCAAAATAACACATAGGCTACAACTTAAAAACATATATGTATATACTGAATAACTGTGTATAGATATATGTTTTTTTTTTATTTTTAAACGGGAACACTGTTCGATATCGACGATGTACCTACTGTCCAATTATTTGTCTTACCTTTTATGTAGAAGCCATTACATCAAGTTTGTTGTTGTTTTGTTTAAATTTAAGACATTTTTGACAATGTATCAACTTTTTAGACTATTTATGCAATTTTTATTGAGAGAAAGAAAAAAGAAAGAAAATTATTTATTTGCGGAATATGTGTGTAAATGAGATGACACAAAAATATTTAAGTATATCAACATATTCTACCATATTTTGGTGTGCAAATATTTTAACATTTTTAAAAAAAATATTATTTAATTACATATGCTTTGAATTTTTAGCCAATTAATTATATTTTTAACTAGTTTAATTCTTTATTAACAAAACATTTAAAAACTATAATTAAATTTAACCCTGTCTACCGTAAACTATCACCGTTTCCAAACCAAGCCAGACAGGAGAAGAAACGACAAAACAAATTCCTCGGCAACCATCGCTTTTAGTATATTTAGTTAATAATTATTAGTTATTTTACTATAAATTCTTAACTACAAGAAAATCCTTGACACTGTAGTATGTTTTATCTAACAACAAGTCAAATACCTACCTTCGAAATCTTCTTAATGGAAGTGATTTGAGATTATCAGGAATTTGATTGTATATACGAATGGACATGCAGTAAACATTATTTTTATAAATATTAAGGTTTTGGTTCGGCACATGCAATTTCTCACTATTTTTTAAAACATGAAATTCCCAACATTTCAGCATTTGTTTTTAAACAAATGGTAATGTTTTTTTACAAATACACATACAGCCAAGATATATAAACAAGGTAAAGGTAAAATTTTAAGCGACTTAAAAAGTAGTTTGCATGAATGCAATTGGTTAACACTACATATGGCGAGCATACACTTCTTTTGTAGTCTAAATATTCTAAGATCTACAGAATTTCCCCAAATAGGAATATCATATTGCAAAACCGAAAAAACATACCCATGATAAGGTAAGAGAGATTCATCCAAGCCTGCTACTTCTCTTATTCTTCTCAATATATATTTACAAACCTATAAATTTTATTGCATAGAGAGTCAATATGTGATTTCCATTTCAATATTTATCAATTTTAACTTCTAAGAAGTTGGTAAAATCTACATTCTCTATAAAAGTATTATTTAAAAAAAAAGTGTATTTTTTAGTTTCTGTATGCCTGAAATTCGACTAATTTCGTTTTTGTGAGATTTATTTTAAGATTATGCTCATGTAACCATTCTGCCACTTTATTTAAAGTTATAGTTGTTTCTTTAACTAAATCACTTCTATTCTTACACGTGATGAGAGAGTGTATCATCGGCAAATAAAACAGAATCATGGTCAATAGCATCAGGCTGATCATTTATGTAAATTAAAAAAAGTAATGGGCCTAAAACTTGTGCCTGTTTGTAAAAAGTAATGGGACTACCTTGTGGTACACCGCAGTCATTACCATTTAGTTTACGCGGTTACCATTTAGTCTAGATATTTCAACACACTGTTTTCTATTTTCTAAATAGTTTGTAAACCAATCTCTAATGCCATATCTCTCAAGTTTTGGTAACAAAATTTCGTGTGATACAAATTCAAACTCATGTGTAAAAATACAGAAAGTGGATACTTTTTGCTATTAAGACATTCAGTTACTTTCTTAACTAAGTCAAAACATGCAAATGCTGTAGACCTGCCTTTTCTAAACCCATACTAATTATTTTTTAAAAAGTTAAAATGAATTAAATAGCTGTAGGTATCATTTGTCATACATTATTTTTTCAAAAATCTTAGAAGTCTTAGAACTAAAGTTATAGGTCTATAATATTGAAATTATATTGAATTTGTCTATATTATATTGAATCTATCATATTGAAATTGATACATTTGTCGTCATAAGTATTTTTATTAAAATATATTAACTTTGTCTTTTATACTAAGCGATTTGGACAAATAGTTTAAAAGTTACCACAGTAATATTAACTTGAATGGAACGCCATCAATCGTTCAATATATACCTAGTCGGCGTGGCGCGCTCCTTTTTAATCAAATTTGTATGGAAGAGGTTATTAATGTTCAACTCCTGCATTTTTTATATATATGTTAATCGACTTCTCGGTCATTTCTGAACCGATTTTTTTTAAAGAGTATACTCCCGAGGTGGCCCAGTTGCCATCGAACTTGGATCTGATGATGGAGTCCCTGGGAAATCGAGTTTAGTACTTACAAATTTTTTGTGTACGTCGAAGATTAATTATTGTTGTGCAGTTCCACAGAGCTTAAAGTATTAAATTGAAAATATATACATAATATAATAAGAATGTGAAAATGTACAATGTATAGCGGAACACAAATTGATTGTTTTTAAAATTATTATCTCTGTATGTCCAACAGTATATTTTATTTTCTAAGACCATACTAAATCTACTTAAATTTGGTATGATTGAGGTTGGGAACCAGCGAGCAATTTAAACGTTAGGTACCTACTTATTACTGCATAAAGGAAGTTAATGCTTTTCTTCTTATTTTTTCTACAATCATGCAGTCTCCGTAATAGCTAAGAATGACGATAGCGTTAGCTTTCTAACAAATAAATCCGTAGGAAAATTAGGCCATTCATTTAAAAGTTGTGATATGTATGTATGTCTGTCCGTATCTAGGCCACTGCTCACACCGAATTAATCGCAACGAACTGTGACAACATTAGGCTGGCGGACCGCATCTACTCTATGACCTGTCAAAATGTTGCTACAGCTACTTTATAATCCTATTCCTTTTTGTTGTTCCGTGTGAGAGTGGACAGAAGGCGAAATACAAACTTGTTCATGAATTCATTAACACGTTGTTTATACTTATACGTGTACTTTAGAAGTTATCCCGCAAGTTCTTAAAATGGCTTCTATACTTTGTTCTAAATCCTAACAACCAGTCCCTAACTATATAAACTTAGGGCCTCTTTCAACAACCTCAAGTAAAGTGTCGATTTATTACTTGCCGCTCATAGCTACTCGGCTACTAAAAGTTCCGAGTAATTTGCTTCAGTTTCACCAACGAAAGCAATGTGCCAATTAACAACTTGCCACATAAGTGATGTGTGTGATAAAGTCACATGTGATTAAAGGTATGAGTGAACGAAAGGAATGTTTTTTTCCTCCTAATAATTACCTAGTAATTACTGTCAAAAACATCACACGTCAAAAGATTTGTCTAGATTTTGACGTACGACAGTGCGCACCGCTAAATGCGTGTTAATTTAATTTATAAACAAAACTTCACACGTACGCTTTACATTTTTAAAAGTATTGATTATTTTGTTTAATTTACAGTACTATAAAAAAAAGTATCTTCACGCCCATATCACCGAAGAGATAGGCAGAGGGACAACCAGGCCAAACACGCCTTTCGCCTACCGGGTACATGTCCAATCCCGGGCAACATTATTTTGTGTTGCCCGACCCGAGGATCGAATACGGGACCTCAAGAAGTCAAGTCCGATGCAGGACCGCTAGACCACAGAGCCAATACGATTTACAATACTTTGCTATACGATAAAAATATTATGCACCCTGTAAAAAGAGAAAGGAGTGCAAACTTAACAATGGAGGAACGTGAAGTATTAACGAGCTTGGTAATAAAATTTAAAGATGTGATTGTTAATAAAACAAACCGATGCACTACATAGAAAAAAGAGTAACACGAAGTAGAAAACCAGTTTAATGCAAGGTTCCGAGGACCGTCAAAATCAAGCAAATCCGGGAATTCATTGTGTTAAGGCTTGTTCCAATTCTTCCAATTGTAATTCAATGAACTTAACCAAAAACATTTATCAATAATAAGTACCATTTTTGTAAAATAATCAACAAAGATAATACAAACTACGCACAGGACATCTGGTAAGCAGATGGGGAAAGGATGCGGCGATTACTTACTCGTCGATTAAACACGTTACTTGGCACTCAAAGTGGCAAGTTAGTTACGGGCCAGTTTATGAGGTGGTTAACGCTACTCGGATGCGATGAAATGCGATCGTGGATTACTTGTCACATTAATCGACGAGTAGCTTAAGTGGAGCTTTACTTGAAGACGGTGAAAGACGCTCTACTCTTACGTACCTAACAGGCAGATACTGTCGGTTGCCAATTTTTTTTAATTACAGACTTTATTATAATCTAACCATACATCCTAGCCATACAGTACTAGCATCATGATTGTGAACATTTGTAGGTATGCTTACATATGACCATTACAGAACATTTGGATGAACTGTGTTTTGAAAAATTCCATTTAGTTAAAAAATGGTTCTCTTGCCGAGTCCCAGCTTAAACGGTAGGAAGTTTACAAAGGAATTAATTGTTACTCAAAATTGAATTAGGCTATGTTTCACAATGTCTAAGTAAAGTTCTAAGTAGGCTACTTAAAAGTTAAGTACAAAGTAAAACACGTTTTCGCGTTTCACACTCATCAAGTAACACTAATCATTACTTAAACTGCCCAGTAACTTATAGGTCGGGCAGAGTAGCGATTAACTTATTTGCTTGTCGAGTAACTTTAACTTTCAACACAATATGGTCAACAGATGTATTCAACACATTCTATTCGGCTAGATATGACTCAAGTTGCTATTGTTCATTTTAGATGTTTATTAGGGTAGAATGTTCTTTTGAAAATTATGGATATTTCTAATAACATTGAAGAGGATTTAGATGTTTGATTTATTTAGTTACCGAACCTTGAAGGCTGCAAATAGTTCGAAATAGAACAAATAATATTAAAGGTGAGCTCCGATTAAAGGTTAACAATTAAATGGCAAAATCAATAAAATATTTTTTTGGTTTAAAATTTAAAAAAATACCACAAATATTGATTAATCGCCTCTATGGTCTAGCGGTCTGGTGTCGGACTTGACTTTTTGAGGTCCCGGGTTCAATCCATCGGTTGGATAACTAAAAAAATAGAGAATTTGTATTTTCAATTATCTAAGAATGTTATCTACGTTGCTCGGGATTGGATATGTGCCTGGTTGGTGATAGTTTTGCCACCTATCACATTGTGTGACTTTTCGGCTAGTCGTGAGTGCCCTGGTTGTACCTCTGCCTACCTATTCGGGGATATGGACGTAAAGATATTCAACATATTGACTATTGAGTATTGACACTTGCCAAAAGACAGATGACAGTTACGTTTCATCAAAAGTGCATTCTCATATTATGCAATCAATCTTATTTGGTTTTGTTGTCAAAAACTAAAGTTGCTTAACAATCTCTGTTTTATTTGTAATGTTTCTTTATGTTTTATAAAATGTATATCTTTTTTACTAAAAACTTGACAAAAAATATATAATGCAATAAAAATATTAGACAAAAACAGTGGCTAATTGTACAAAACTGTGCTTCGGAACCCAAATATTAATTGTTGTTGCCATTTGTCAGCCTCTTAAGTGTTAAGTAACTACTCGACACGTAAAAATACTGTGAGGACGGTTCTGAAACGCGTTGTAAGTTACTGAAAGGATTTAACCGTTCAGTAATTTATTCAATAAGTAACTACTGATTGCTTCACTGATACATTGTGAAACATAGCCTTAGTATAGAATATTTTTACTTTGTACTTCAACACCCAGTTGGAACCGTCGCGCCTACTGCTCCGAGCCGGCCACTCGCGACACTGATCTCCCACTGGTCGGTGACTGGTGACCTGCCGTTTACATACTGCCGACAGTTTACCTGCCAAAACTAAGCTAGAAATAATATTCTTGTAATTCATAATAATTCGTTTATACTTGCTGCCTACTTGCGCTACCAACGCTACCAAACCACTTAAGTTCGATGATCCAGATGTTAGCATTAACTGCGACATGCATCATACAAGCATATTCGGTAAGAACGGTAGCGGCCGCCTCAGCCCAGGTTCTGAAGGTATCTGCCCCAAATCCTAGCATGTTCGCGCGGCCTAATACCATTATAAGTTAAGCATTCAGGTACTTGTTCGTATTTCTTTCAAAAGGTTGGTAGTGTTACGGAACAAACATACAGACAGACGCTAGTGCGAGAGTCTCGTGACACACGACCTACTCACCTTGGTGCCACTGGACCTCTCCCGTCTAGAATTTAATTACAATATCAGTAAGTTGTGTGCAGAGCCAGGATGGTCTATGTTATGAGGTACCATATAACATATGTGGCTTAGTACAAGCCAACAAGTGTGAGGCGGTCGATTTCCGTTCTGGGCAGCAAAGATGTTAGTGATTTTAATCCTCTTGAGAAATTGAGAGAATCCAGAATACAAACCGATGTGACGTTGACCCTCCCACCAAAGGTTTGTGACTGTGAATGACTGATGTGTTGCTAACTTCAAGACTTTTATAACTTCGCAACACCAAGGGCCCGACTTGGTGCTGCGTTCGAATTACTGGAGGGTTTTTGGTGGTGACTGTGGGCGCCGCGTAGAATAGAGCGCTACGTACACCTTTAACGCTTACTATCTTTAATATTTGTACCATATTTGAAGCAATGAAAATATTGATTGATTGTTTGAATGTTCTCTAAGGGCCATCCATAAATTACTTGTCACTAATTTAAGAGTTTATAATCCAATTGATCTTGCTTCTTACAGGTGACAACATTAACGGACAGTCCTTCACTCCAGTGTCACTAATAATATATGTGAATATTGAAATAATTCAATTCAAGTAAGAATTTTAATAAAACCAACATACTGCCAGGGTTCAGTGATCACAATTTATTGAGTAGGTAATGTTGATTATTATAATAGGTATATCAATAGACACATTGTATGTAATAATATATATAACAGACATATCGCGTCGAGCAGTCGATGCGAGGTATCCGGCGAGCGGCGCTGGGAGGGTGTCGACTGGTCGCACTGATAGGGGCTCCGGCGCCGACAGTTATCGCGCCGGACCCTTTGATCTGCACCCTCCTCCGCACAATCATTTGTTTATAGCGTTTCCATTGTGTCATCGGGAAGTCTCCAGTATCACTTTTTGGTGCATCGTTTTCTACAATATCATAGCATTTATTTAAGTTGTAGTAGTACCAGTCATAATAATAATTATAGACGCGAGGCCGGTTCACGGGAAGCTCCTCCCTGCATTACAGAATAGCAATACAGGACCAAGTTATAGAAACCAGAAATTATTAAAGAAATAGTTGAGCATCCGATACATGTATCGGTCGCAATAGCAACCCCTAACCCATTGAAGACGTAGGTAACAAGAGCATCTAAAACAATAACCCAAACAGAATATAAACACAGACACGACCATGTCGCAAATATTTTACATTAAATCCTTGCGTGCCAACATAATATCATTATTTCTACCCAACTTTATTATAAGTATAACCTGGACACTGTACTAGGAACTTTCGAAATATGTCAGCTTTACTTTTCCGTTAAAATGTATCCTCAACGAGCTAACGTACACTAAAATATAAATACACTTACGTATAATTTCTATTACGATTAATGTCTTCATATTGACATATCGTCTTCATATTAATTGGTTCACTTTTGCGACAGCATTGCCATGTCTATAATTTTTAATTGGTTTGTATCTAGCCCCATGGTAAATCAAAAAATGTTATCGTCTGCAATCCTTATTCTGTCGAGAGATCTTTCAGTATAGTTTGTCCAAAATTAACAAGTATACACGGATTGGCAAAAAGTTTACACCTTTAAGTAGAGTACTAATTAACACCTTCACGCCTTTTGAGGTTTTATAAAATGTTCTAGTAATCATGTTTCTGACGACAGGAATGGGCAAGTGGAGAATCAAAAACGTTTTAAACAAACGAGTGAGAAACTGTAAAAGAGCTGTTTCGCAAGTTTTTAATAGAAATTATATATTGTATATACCTATTCCAGATTAGCAAAAACTGCATAACGACACAAATACACACATTCCAATTTAGAAAAGGGTCTCAAACAAGGCATTTGCCGTGCAAAAAATGCTAGGAATGGTATTATTATATCGACAAACTGTGGGCCCCAACTCTCAGGTAGTTTTAAGTCACATAATAGTAGTAATTGAACCATATCTGGCGTGAGGCGCCGCCAGCGGCCGCGACGACCATTTCTAAATTTTACGACCTCCTCGTGCTTAATATCTTCTTTTTATTAATATTGTCATTATTCATTTACAATGGTTACCTTTTGTCACTGTCCAAACATAAACAATAATGTATTTTTCATTCGTTTGTCATACATGCAATATTTATGTTAGAAATAAAGTGGCCAAATGGGAGTCGGACTTGCTGATGAAGGGTTCCGTAGTAGTTAACACAGAATTAGGGATGTAGCTTCTATATCCAGAGACACAGTTTTATTTTTATTCATATTTGTTTTTATATAAACAGTTTTTGAAAATTTTTCTAAACATTTACAGCATAAGTGTCTTTTTTGTTTTTTACTCTCTTATTTTAGGAGTTAGAAGAGGGGGCATTTTATTTTCAATTTTCATTGTTTTAAAAAAATAGTCAGTTTTAGAAGTTTCAGTTACTATTTTTAAGAAATCCTCTTGAAAGCCTCTGACATTTACGTTGTGATTTTGCCGTTCCGTTATGTTTTATAGCATTCGGTAACAGAATCCTTTCAACAACGCATTAACGACTCCGAAGTTGTCCTGTGTGCAGTTCTAGGATTATGATTTTAACACCTGACACTCGATATTCTCTACCGTCCTAGTAAGGAACATTTTTATTTCGTAAAAGAATAGTTAAAACCTAACATTTCTTAGAAATTTATTAGAAAATCCTCTTAATTCCTTTATAAGTTGGTGGACGCGAACTGGTGCATGGGTGGACGCGAACTGAATTTTGTGTACGCGAACTTTCGAAACGCCTTCGACTTCGTTTGCTTAAGCTTATTCAGGAACTGTGTTGATTATCCGGATAAAAACCATTCCATTTGTTGCTCCAGGCTCCAAGCTAATGCCATGCCAAATTTCATCGATTTCTGTCCAGCTTCTTTCTGTATAATTGACACACAAATTAACAGACAGATAGACAAAAAATCTACTAGTTGGTTTTTGACTTTGTTATCGATCTGTAAACCGACGCAGTTATTTTTTTGGAATATCTCTTATGAACAAAAATGACCTTTCTAACCTTTTATCTATACGGATAAAGAGGAAATATTTGTTTGTTTGTATTGAATAGGCACCGAAACTACTGGATCGATTTGAAAAATGATTTGACCTTTAGAAGCTGATATTATCCTTGATAAACAAAGGTCATATATTTACGACTATAAACAAACAGGGATCCTAACTAAAACTTCAATAATGTAATACAAGGTGTAAAAAAGTTAGGTATAAAATGTCTTTTGTCGCATGCGCCGAGAAAACCATTAATTATAGCACAAAAAGATGTTCTACAATATCAAAGAACGTATCATTGTCTACAAAAAGTTCTCGATACCATATTATATACATTATTTTATGATAATGGAAGGCAAACAAGCAGACGGATTTCCTGTTGGTAAGAAATTCAGCCCGCCTAGTGACACCAAAAGTGGTAATGGAGTGTTGCCAACCTGAGGCCGGGATCTTAGGCCTATAGCAAAAGTAAGTTTACCGGCTACCTTACCCTCCGAGCCAGAACACGTCAACGGCAAGCATTGACCTTATGGCCGCAGAAATAGGTAAGGTGGTGGTACCAATCCGGACGAGTCATTGCGAGACTCTACCACCTAGAAGGATGTCACGATGTTAGTGATGGTAAACGCATGCTCGCCTTTTACGAGCTGCCCGGCAAAAAGGCAGATGGTCTATTCTGCAAAGGAGCCCGATCTAACTTATATACATTTTAAAAATAAATAAAAATAGTGACTTCATTCGGACCTAGTTATACCTAAGTATATACTTTCATATTAATCTTTATTAAAATAAATAATTTCATATTCAATATTGTTTCCTTTTGTTTGATTACTTTTTGAATTATTCAAATCGAACAATACCTTCGAAATATATTACGAAATTAAAAATTTAATTCTTAAAGAAATTGTAAATGCCTTCTTAGCTACGGACAGTACAAAGTACAAACATACAATGTGAATGTGGATGAATATAGGTTCACTGTACCGCCAGTGGTCTTGTTAGTAATAAATCCAAACTACAGTAATGTAATGTAATATACAGAATTCTATCTTTACACAAAGGTGTGAAAACGCTTTACACTTTCGACTCTCGTTCATTGGTCCGTAGGTATCATGTTTAAAAATAGGGTCGAGTGACAATATCCGTGACAATATGCAGGTGCTCCGAGACATCCGGAAAAAATGCATCGTGGAAAAAATAGCTTGAAATGTTGGCGCTCGTGTAGATTGGGATTACTGTATATCCCTGTGTTGCCCCAGGCTCCTTAGCAGAATAGGCCATCTGCCTTCCTGCCAGGCAGCTCGTAAAAGGCGAGCATAAGCTTACCGTCACTAACATCGTGACATCTGATTAGGTGGTAGAGTTTTGCAGCCACTCGTCCGGATTGACACCACCGTTTTACCTATTTCTACCGGCATAACGTCAATGTTTTCCGTTGACGTGTTCCGATTCGAAGGATAAGGTAGTCGGTAAACTTATTTTTGCTATAGGACTAACATCCCGGTCTCAGGTTGGCAACGCACCGTTACCATCTTTGGTGAATATAAATGGAATATATTTTTATTCACTCACCTTACAAGCACTTACCATCAGGAAATCCGCCTGCTTGTTTGCCTTCCATTATCATTAAAAAAACCTTGATAAATCTCTACAAGTCTAAGCATCAGGGACGTGAAGTCAATAAAATATGTAGTTGGAACAAAGGCAGAATGGTCGTTAGTTTAAATCGAAAGAGAATTACCATTTAGAATTATTAAAAATTAAATTGATCATTAGGGGCCATATTTATAATTTGCATTAGTTAATTAATATCACTACCTGTTTCCTCGATCCATGTGTGTAATGTGGAATTAATTGGTTACTACCGTTGTATTAAAACACTACCGTCTGCAATACATTTGCTCTCGGTAAATAGCAACTCTCTACCTTGTCTATGCATCTTACGTTTTATATTTCTCACCGTTCGCGTTGGAGTTTAGATAAAATCTCAAATACTATATGTATTTGTATTTGTGTATTTAATAAATATATGTATGTACTATGTAGGTATAATATTCTCAAGAGTTGATATTCTAACCACGGTAATATTATCTATATAATATTACCGTGTTCAAATCGTTGTACGGTTCGAGATCATTTACATTTATTTTTTATTTTTTCGAAATTGTTTTTTCATCTCCTAGTTTACAAATGTTTTTATTTGTTTTATTTTTTATTATAATGTATCATTTTAATCAAACACGTAAGAAATACTAATCCCTATGTGAGAGAAAAAACTTGATTATAAATTGTCCTTATGGCTCTCTTTTGTAAAATAAATATAGTATTTACTTCGGCAAAACTCTCCCAGAGAAGAATTCCATACGAAATGATGCTGTGAAAGTAACCAAAATAAACCATCCTAGCAGTTTCAACACCAGTTAATTGTCTCATTTTTTAACGGCATACGCTGCTGAGCTTAACCTAATTGCAAGTTTATCAATGTGCGGGCCCCATTGCAATTTTTTATCAGTTGTTATTTCTAAAAACGTAGTAGAATATACAAGGTCCGGAACAAGTTGGACCTTAAGTTGTACGTGGGTATCTACTTGCCTCACATTTGGCATTGAAAATTGAATACATTTAGTTTTTTTTCCTTTTTTTTCTCTTAATGACCAACCTCACTAAAAAAACATTGAAATTCCTTTTCCTAACAGCCGGAGTAAACGCGTAACGAACATATGGATAAGATTCAAAGCACAAACCAATTGATATCTTCCTCCTCCTTGAGTCTCTTAATAAAAATGTATGCCAGATCGTAATATTAAAATACAAATTCAAAATATATTTATTTTACGTAAATCTATACAAAGATTCTTGTGACGTGTCTATGTAATTCTAAAAACTACCACCGGATCCGAATGAGGACACACACTGAGAAGATCCGGCAAAAGAAACTCAGCGTGCTTGTCTTTTTTTTTGTAAATCTAATTTACAAAAATATATTAAACTTACTTAAAATTTACTTTTGCTCGAAGCCTGACATCCCGGCCTCAGGTTGGCAATGCACCATTACTACCTTTGGTGTCTATAGGCGGCGTAATTTCTTACTATCAGGAAATCCGTCTGCTTGTTTGCCTTCCAATATCATAAAAAAAATATAATTTGTAGAGATTTGGAGCATTTAATCTCAAGCATTTCTGTCTTCTACATATTCTGAATTCTTATAATAACCCTTACCTTACCAAGTTAAATTTAATACATTCATTAAATTTATCAAATGGTAAGTCTTTAATATCCTCGGGAAGTTTACTGTAAAATCGTATATATTGGCTTATGAAAGAAGAACTGATTCTGTGGAAAGGAGATACATGTACAACCAGGTCGTTTTTATTTCCTGTATTCCCGCATGGACATCACAATTTTTTAAACAAATTTATATTTTTATGGAGATATAATTAGTTTTCAAAAACATATTGAGAAGTCACCGTTAGAACATTAATTTCTTTAAACTTTTCCTCGAGGGAAACTCTTGGACCAAATATAAATACCAATAAACCAAGTATAAATTGCCCATGTAGCCCTCTTTTGCAAGACAAATATAGTGTTTTCCTCATCCGAGTTTCCCCAGAGAAGAATGGTATAAGATATGACGCTGTGAAAATAACTAAAATAAACAATTCTAGCTATGTCGACATCAGTTAACTGCCTCATTTTCTTGATAGCGTAAGCTGCTGAGCTCAATTTGATGTGATTTCTAAAAATGTAGTGCAATCTACTGGGTCCAGTTTGTTCACATTGAGTTGTACATTGGTATTTATGCAGGCTCGTACTACACCACTGGGTGGAGGAAGGGTGAAGGTCTTCGGAGGCCTGGACACCGCCTCGTCGGGAGGCTTATGTTCATGTTGTAGGGAAGTGGGTCCCCAGGTCCCCAGCTGCCGGCAGTTTGGTGACCTCTCGGTTGCGGCGCGCCGGCGTGTAGTTTTGTTCCCACCTCGCCTTCCTGTGCCTGAATCGGTCAGACACCGGGGAGCCCTGGACAGGGCAGCCCTGTCGGTGAGCGGCCCCCAATTCGGAACGAGGCTGATGCTGGCTCTTCACATGGAGTTGGTCAGAGGTGTTTGAGCCCACCTGTCGGGATT
>NJDC01005372.1:14339-43577 GCA_002245475.1 Calephelis virginiensis
GGGTTCAACCCACTCGGAACAAGCGGGTTACGGGATTTGGTCCTAAGGAGAGCGGTAGCGAGCCTCTCGCGGTTACCGATGGATTAGAGGTTGCAATTCGATAAGGGACAGGTTCGGAACCTGTCCGGGCGGGTGGCTGTTCAGTATTTGCCACTTGGGACTGGCGAATGCCTAACCACAACTGTGAAACCTCATTCGTGTCTAATCTGTGATTGTTTATTCTCTTGTCTTACGGTTTTTGGTGTGAGGTGGTGTCATAAATGGCTGGCCTTGTGAATTTAATCTAATTAAATCGCAAATCACTTTCGGTGTGATTTAGTTTGTACGGAATATAAGAAAAAAAAAGTATTTTCACACCCATATCCCCGAAGAGGTAGGCAGAGGTACAACCAAGGCACCCACGACTAGCCGAAGACACTTAGTCCCACAATGTGATATATACGGAATATAATATTACTAATTACTTGCTTCGGGCAAACCGTCATGTGACTCGGACGATTGTACTACAAAATCAGTGGATCACTCGTCAGCGTGTGGTGGTCGTGAATTGCCAAGTAGATGCCTGCGGGGCAGATTACCAGCAGCCGAAGACCAGTTAAGGGAAGTAACGCAGGGCGCTTGCGTGAGTGTTCGTGTCATCATGTTTGTATACGATAGCGCAATAAATGAATATGGTATTCTACTACATATGATAGTACTTTCATACTGATAATTAAAGCAAATCGTGCAAAAATGCCCATCATCTTGATGCGTGGCGATCTACAACTTTGCGATTCTGAAGACATTTCTTACCCCGCATAACACCTTTGTGGAATCAGTTACCGAGGGCGGTATTCCCAAACGATTATGACTTAGGAACCTTCAAGAAAAGAGCGTACTAATTCCTTAAAGGTCGGCAACGCATCTGTGATACTCCTGATATTGAGGATGTCCGTGGGCGGTGGTGATCACTTTCCATCAGGTGACCCACTTGCTTGTTTGCATCCTCTTCTATAAAAAAATATTCCCTAACCATTCCAAAATATCAAAAATGCACAACGTTAATATTCAAGTTTTCACTTCTGCCGGCACTCCCGGAGTGCAACCCGTCGTATATTTTTTATAACGAATGTTAAGTAAACGTAGGTACGTATTAAAATTACATACTTAATACAAAAATATAGTCATTTATAGCAAAAAATTGGAAATGTGCAGTTATCTATATTGTAATAAGTACGAAAGCAAATTCTATTTAAGTAACAGATGTTTTGATTGACGAATAATGTTTGGCATACGTTTTATTTTAGACACACTTTTACTCGATGGACGATTAGCTTTTTTTTATGATATTGGAAGGCAAACAAGCAGACGAATTTCCTGATGGAAATAAATTAAAGAAGAAGAAGAAACACTAAAGGTGGAAATGGTGCGTTGCCAACCTATGGTGGGGATGTTAGGCCTCGAGCAAAAGTAAGTTTACCGGCTACCTTACCCTCCAAACCGGAACACGTCAAGACGTTATTGCGGCAGGAATAGGTAAGGTGGTGGTACCAATCCGGATGAGTCGCTGCGAAACTCTACCACCTAGTCAGATGTCACGATGTTAGTGACGGTAAGCCTGTGCTCGCCTTTTACCAGCTGCCTGGCAGGAAGACGATGGTCTATTCTGCAAAGGAGCCCTTACCAACACGGGGAAGCTTGAGTTGTATGTTTGAATGTAACGGTATCTCTAAGCTCAATTTTTACCGATTTCTAGAAATCTGATAAATTTAAAACTTGGCACACGTATCAAGGATCGATGACAACGCAATATTTTGTTTCCCAAACAGCTTCCCATTATCCTTGTCGGGGCCGCCGGCGCCAGGATTATTGAATTCTTTTTACTAGACGTAACAAAAAAATAGATTAATTTTGTTTTAAGGCCGATTCTGCCATAAATTTGGTCATAATGTGGTCGATATAGAAGGAACTTATCATATTTTAACAACATTCATTAGAACTTCTCGTTGGTCGAGTGGTTGGTAGTAACATTGGTAGTAACACGGGCAACAAAGGTTATAAACAAGCCTAACTCCGCCGACCAATTTGTCTCCATTTCCGGGTCTTGGTGTTTATTAAATATATTCAGGTATCTATTTAAATATGTCTATATATTAGTATCATTGTCTAACTATAAAACAAGCATATTAGTCATTTCTCTGGTTTCGTGGCTGTTTGCTGCTGGACAAGCATTTAGTTGTGTGAGATGTTTGGACGGTATTTGGACGAAGAACTTGATTGTTATAAGTTGTTAGAAAAATCCCTTGCAACAGTGAAGTTTGAAACGAAATGATGAGACTACAAAGTGACCCGAAGAACATTTCAGTACCCTTAAAAATAATTGTAAAATTAAATTTATTCCTTAGAGAGTTCAACAGGAGACGCACCGAGGGTCACTTGACACCTTGACGCTTTTCTTGCTAATCGAACTTAAAATTAGAAAATAATTTCTAACGACAAAGAGTTTATGTTACAGTAGTAGAAGATCGAACACTCACTCAACCATAAACCTTTGTAAGGTTTTTGGTTGTAGATACAAATGTATGTAGAACGCACTTTTAAATTTTTAATAGTAAAAATTATACTAGATAATTACAATCCGCGGCCGACCGCCGACGCTCGCTACATCCGCTTCTTCACCTTCGCAACACACCAACTAAATACTCAAGTGGATTTTAGATTGCAATGTCGAAACAGTCTTATGCATTTACTTCCTTCACTGACTAACTTATTCGATTGTAAACTTACTATAAAAACAACAAAGGTGTTCCGCTTGTACAGATAAGACAGATCAGAAAAAAATACCGAGTTGGAGTGTTCGCTGTCCGTTCCGTCATAAAATTTAAGTAAAATTTTATTAAAACTAGTTTTTTGTATAATTTTATAAAAATCTTAATTTTAATGGCGTGCTGTTTGTGCTCGGAGTTCAACTAACAGATGGACGTGAAAGAAATATAGTGAACACTTTTGGCCACAGGAATAGAGGAATAGCGGAATAGCGGAGCCGGTAATGCGAAGTACCAACCCTAGCGAGATGTAGCAAAACTCGACAGTTCCCGACAAATTTCGTCGTTAAACGTAAGGTGTAGCCATAGATTTAGTAATGGGTGTAGCTCCTTGTCATTTTGGCTCGAAAGAGCAAACGTGAAGTAATTGTACCGGCTTAAATCGGATAAGTGTGTTGTCCTTTGTATTGCCTCATTAGTGGCCGGCCGCCGAGCAGCCGCATTGTTGTGTTATCGTACCTCCCCCCCTCCGGCCCCCCGCCGCCCCGTCGTATCTCCGCCGGTGCAATTAAGGGCCACCACATTTTTGTTGGGGTTTATCACTGCAGCGTAATCTTCCACTGCACTGTTTGCATTGGATGTGCCGATCCATACTCACCGAGACGGCTATCAGTCCTCTGTTCCTATTGGTCTTAGCATGATGATATACTTATAGCTTTCCTAGATAAATGCGATATTACATACTGACAGCATTTTTCCAATCGGACCAGTAGTTCTTAAGGTCAACGCGTTCAAGCAAACAAACAAACTCCTTAACTTTATAATATAAGTATAGATTTAAAGCATAGCAATCGATATTTGATTGACAGATTTTAAAAAGCCCGTTGCACTTACTAAATTTTTGTTGGGCCAGTTTAAAGTGTTAGGTTCTGGAAGAGCTAGAGATTTTCAATTTTCAACCAATTTTCATTCTATAAACAAAAAAAACTGAAATACTTAGAAAATATACACTTGCAATTTTACCTACGTACCTACAACATTTTATGAATAATAATAATAATAACAACTTAAAATAATATATATATTTTAAACCATTTTCACTAATCCAAACTTAGTAGAAATAAAATGTTTTTTTTCTTGAAACTGATATCATGTTAATAATTTAAAGGGTGAATTTGCATTTTTTGTCAAATAAAAAAATAGGGACCGCGAAAAACAATGTTATTTTCATTTAATAACTCACCTTTTTATGTTTCCGTAGCGAAAGGCAAAAAAACCGAAGTCTTGTAGATTCGTCATGTCTGTCCGTCCGTCCGTTTCTTAAAGCCACTTTTTTCCGTAAGTAAACTGCATTAAAATTTTTACACAAAATTAGAAAAATAACTATAATTTTTACGGTTTCCCCATAATTAGAAGTAAAACTCAATACAGTAAAATTCATAAGTGTGGCCGGTGGCGCATTTATCGATATGTCTTTTAAAATGATATAAAGGTTTCTACTATATTTTTTTTCTAAACTGGCTAGTTTGCACGAGAGACACTGCCAAAGTGGTAAAATGTATCTCCCCCTGTAACTTCTAAAATAAAAGAACAATAAAACTCAAATAAATATATGATGTACATTACCATATAAACTTTCTACAAAAATTGGTTTGAGCGATATCTTTCTTCTTTCTTTAAGTTTTGGCCATCACGCTAGTATTTAGCCATTAGTCAAGTAGATATTTGCATCAAATTTTATATCCATTTTAATTAGGCATCAGTGGTAAGTCGTCAATAAGTCATGTCAGGCTCTTGGGTAAAGCGGTGGCCTTTTTACACAAGCTCATGTAACGAGATTTGGCGGCAACGAGAAAATATACGATACGCTAATTTCTTTATGATTATTTCATTTGTGCACTTTTACTGAACAAAATTGTACAAAATGCCACCAAAATTGACTAATTTCACTCAATATTAACACGAAATTCAATAATTATAAAAAAACTTCGACCATCTTTTCTCTCGATGGCGCCAAAACCTGAGCGATATCTAGTAAGTACTTTTTTATAGGTATTGAAACGTAATAAAACTTACAATAGTTGTTAAGCGATGGCGCTGTGTAGTTTAGAATCATGCAAAAAACATAAAATAACATGAAACTATTTAGTTCCCACCGACCGCGCAGGCTGACTGGCTGGCCCTATGGCCTGGCCAACAAAACAAAGTGGTTTTTAGCTTCCGAAAAATTACATCTCTGTTATATCTGCATCTTCCCCAGAATCAAAGATTTGAATTTTGCTGAGAGGTTTTTCTTTTACCAACTCCGAAGAGGCAGAACTCAATCAGCACGTAGAAAACATGCCCTTAAATCTGTGGTCCTCCTGTTTTAAAAAATGGTTCGATCGCATGAAAATTTTTTTAAAATGTAAAGGAAATTATTTGGAAAAGCAATAAACATAATGCTTTGGTCATAACATGTTTTTTTTAAGTTACGCAATACTTATAATGTGACTTACGAAAAATGGATCGACAAATTGTATGTAAGCGAATAACTTCCGAACGATTGGTCTGATTTGGCGAATTTTCGTTTTGAATTATTTGTGGAAGTCCAGGGAAGGTTCAAAAGATAAGAATAAGAAAACTGCCAAGAACTAGGGAAAACGTTAAAAAAAATTAAACAGGCGGAACGAATTGCGCCGGAATGGCTAGTTTCTAACATTTTAAACAGACCTCTCTTTTTTTTACTCACACATGGTATGAACAAAGTTCAACTCCACAAATTACGGGGCTGACATGTCTACTGTATGACAAAGTCCCTAAAATAAAATAAAGAATAAAAAAAAATAAAAAAAAACTCAACAAATGTCGTTTTTTCCTATTTCTGCCACTATGTTTTGTTAGTAGTTTGTACGTGCTCAGAGACACGTGTGCGTAAGGACGGGCTGGCGGATGTGGCTGAGCTGGCCGAATCATCAGTTTGCGCACATCTCGGTCTCAACTTTCGCTGTCGTCGCGCCGTAGCCTCATTCGCGTTTCACCAACATAATACATTTGCACAACGAGGTCATAATACCTATACCGCGAATCATTCAATTAGCCACTTTTGCGGGAAAGTGGTTTCGACAACGTAATTTTATGTATGAAATATTTATATTACAAGTTGGGATGAGTTTACATCTTCAAGAGAGCTGGAATTGGAACTAACGACAACCTTATGGTCGTGGACCCTTAGAATTTAGCTGTATTCAGACCTAAGGAGTTTTAAAGCCCGTTCACGGCCTCGAGAATAACTGCTATTGTGGACTGAAGTAACAAATTTGAAAGTCGGGAATTAAAAGTTATTGACATCTATCTTCACGCCCATAATATCCCCGAAGAGGTAGGCAGAGGCACAAACAGGGCACCCACGACTGGCCGAAGATACTAAGTCCCACAATGTGATAGGTGGCAAGCCTATCGCCAACCGGGCACATATCCTATTGCGCGCAAAATTTTTTTTTCGGATTCGAACCCGGGACCTCATGAAGTCAAGCCAACAACTGAACCGCTAGACCACAGAGGCGACCCCAGTCACCAGAACGCAGCACCAAGTCGAGGTACGGTCTCCCGGGAGACAGCCCTTGGTGCTGGCGTTGTAGGTAACAGCCCAATCCGTCTAAATAATGATGTCTGAGCACTCTGCTAGGCCCACAAAGTTCGGTGAAGTTGTGAAAAATCGTAAGATTAGCAACAAGTTAGTCATTAAAAAAAAGAGACGACAATTGACAATTTTAGAATATTTAAAAACATGACTTATTTTGGTAGTTTCAGAACGCAACATAAACGTTCCATTTGAAGCTAATGATTAACCTAAAACTTTTATAAATATATTTATTTGCTCCGTGGTTTTACTAGTTTCATATTCATAACTTGTAAACGTTATGAAACATTCTTGAAAATTATCAACAATATGCTTAGTATAATATAACCATCCCCAGAAAAATATAACTAAATCAACAAAAGATTTCCCCCGTGTTGGTCCGGGCTTCCTTGCAGAATAGACCATCTACCTTCCTGTGCCAGGCAGCTCGTAGAAGGCGAGCATAGGCTTACCGTCACTAACACCGTGACATCTGACTAGGTGGTAGAGTTTCGCAGCGACTCACCCGGATTGGTACCACCGCCTTACCTATTCCTGCCGTCATAAGGTCATGTCGTGTTCCGGTTCGGAGGGAAATGTAGCCGGCAAACTTACTTTTGCTCGAGGCCTAACATCCTGACCTCAGGTTGGCAACGCACCATTACCACCTTTGCTGTCTCTAGGCGGCGTGAATTTCTTATCATCAGGAAATCCGTCTGCTTGTTTGTCTTCCTATAACATAAAAAAAAGATTGTAAGAGGACATATTTTTTTGTGAGAGGTCAACGAGTAAACACACGGCTTACCTGATGGTAAGAGGTTAAACGCCTGTAGACACCATAGATTTTACTGGTGCGTCGCTTTCCTGTGGCCGAGACGTATGGCCTATACTGGCTGCGATCCCACCCTCTTAAGTATTTCCTCATGTATCGCAGACACGAGAGATCTACGTAGATTTGTAGGTGTAGGAATCCCCATCGCTAGCTAGTACATAGAATGGGCTAGTAATGTAAACTGTAGCGCAGTCAGTCAGAGCCTTTACCATGAGTTGTTATACTATTACTTTGCAACTGGAATCAAATGTTCCAGTTGCAAAGTAATCTGGCACAGCACCGGCCCTCAATGTTTCCTTACAATGGTACTCCAGTTTCATTAACGTTTTTGTGCCAGTTTGGGTACCTACTATAATACGGTTTTAACGGCGAAGGTGATGTTGACGGTAACGGTACCACGCGGAGCTCTGTGACCTGCGCGAGGCGAGCGGTCGCGCAGGTGGTAGCCGCTGCTCATTGTACCTTTAAGTACTTTACGATATTTTCATTGACTTTGTGTAATTTAATTTGTGCCTAATTTCAATACGATATATTTCGGCCTTTACTGTTTTTACAATCGCTAGAAAATTAATAACTATATTAATAATAATAATAATAATAATAAGAGGTTCCTCACTCTGTCGCCCTGACCACTGACGGTTTAGTTTTAAGACCACCGTTTTTGACAACCTGTTTTTTATGTTTTTATTTTTAATACTATTTTTTTATGTTAAATATATAAACGTAGAAAATAAGAGATAGTGAAAATAAAAGATAATAATAATAAGAGAATTATAAAATTCATGTCGTTGGCAAGTAGGTTCCAACTTCCACAACCCATTTAACACGAATTTATTTACTTTTGGGTTTGATAAATTTAAGTTATTTGTTCAGAGGTTAGGAAGTCACATTATACCTACCTTGTAAACATTTTATGTTGAAGAGATTTGTTTTTAGTTTGTGTAAAACCTTGTATACTTTATACGAGTAGATCAACTAGCGTCTCGCCCTGGCTTCGCATGGTTATGAAATATACATCTATATGAAATATAATAGTTTTATCTATACATACATCGATTACATAACAGAAACAGTAGAACTAGTGTCCGAAAGGAAAAGGAAGCAAAACGCGATGTTTACGTAAGTCGGGAACAGATATTCCGCTCAGGCTGGGAGCTGCCGGACTGTCTGGCTGACCCGCTTCACACAAACTTAGAGCTGTTTACATATAAATGGCAGACAATCATAAAAGTGCCCTTGTGGCAGCCATCTTGCTGTTACATCGTCATTATCGAAAGTTATGAAAATGTCAACATTCGTTTCTTGTTATCCAACTTCAATTAGACTGTAATTTTCATATGTTGTAATTTAAAAATGCGTAAGTCGAAAAAATTTGAACCCGTTACAACGGTTACAGCTTATAAGTTGGTGTCGGAACGGTCTATTATCTTTAAACGGTTCGAAAAGTAAAATGCCAGTAGGTTACTGGAGTCAGCCAGAACAGTTGATATAGGGCTATGGAATCATGCGTTTAAATTGCTAAATGCCCACTAAAATAATATTGAGTAAAAAATATTAAGAAAAGTTGCAGCTGGATGTACAAAACATGAAACGTCTACCACGGCTTTGACATTATGAGAGTGCAAGACACATATTGCTTACTTCAACTAATACATGAACTTGACTACTTGAGGTCTCGGGTTCGATTCCCGGGTCGGGCAACAAAAAATTTAGAAAATGTGTATTTTCAGTTGTCTAATAAAATTAACGTTGCCCGGGTTTTGATATACGCCCGGTTAGCTTGCCACTTATCACATCATGGGACTTACTTTGTAATGTAAAATTGTTTGCCTTTTTGGGGCAACAAAAACTGGTCAAGGTGTATTTTCTGATAAAATTAACGTTGCTCGGGATTGGAAATGTGTCCGTTTGGCGATAGGCTTGCCACCTATCATACTGTGGCACTTAGTGTCTTCGGCTAGTCGTGGGTGCCCTGGTTATGCCTCTGCCTACTTATTCGAGGATATGGGCGTTAAGATACAGTTTACGAAACAAAGTATCGAACGCAAAGAACTACGTGACTGCACAGCTGGTCTATAAAACGCGTGCCCGAAGATACTCATGGGTCAAGATAACTGGGAGTTATTAGTGGCTATAAAGATACTCTCCGGACGTCAAGATCAACCTGTCGCGTCGAACGCTAGATTAGAATGGATACTACACGGCTGTCGCACGTCATATCAAAATATCGTCGCTTTCTGTGGACATACGATGTTATCGGAGCATGAAAACTCTATGGAAAACATGATGAAGAAATGTTTTGATCTGGAAACACTCGGAGTTGAGACTAGGAAACCGAAAAATGACCCAGAGGAACGAGCGTTATGTACGAGACAACACGAAAAGATTACCCGACGGTCGCTTCGAAACTTCATTGCTATGGAAACAAAACAAGTTTGACATTCCGAACAGCTACACTAGCGCCTACACCCGACTTCAGAATTTAGAACGCAAATTAGATCGCGATCCCGATTTAAAGAAAAAATATGAAGAAAGAATAAATAATTTGTTGACATCGGGATACGCGGTTCCTGCTACCACACCGGCGAAGAGGCTCATGCAGGAGACATGGCGATACGGGACAGGATGGGACGAACCTATACCCCAAGAACTACAACACAAGTGGTCTTCGTGGTTGGAGACCTTTTTTTGTCTGAAAATTACAAAAAAAAATTTAGGGGTGAACCACCCTTAACATTTAGGGGGATGAAATATAGATGTTGGCCGATTCTCAGACCTACTCAATATGCTTACAAAATTTCGTGAGAAACGGTCAAGCCGTTTCGGAGGAGTTCAAGTTCGAACCCCGTGACACGAGAATTTTATATATTAGATGACCAGTTGGTCTCGATGAGGTCGAGTTCTGTAAGAGCATGTAAGGGTATGTTTTTTTATTTGTAACATGTGCACGGTGATCGTGTCAACGACGCTTTAATTTAAGATCTTTTTTAGTTTCTATTATGTAACTTTAGCTTTAGATACTGTGTGTTTTTTCTTATGGTGTTGATATTGTTTATATGGCTATGGTATTCTATTGGTACCGGAAAAATACTATTGGCATATCTTATTCGTAAAATAAAAATAATTATCTTAAAATGAAAAATGTTTAACGAACCCCCTACCCCCTACAAACGGTCCATAATGTTAAAGGTTATGATGGCACAGACAGACACACGCACACACGCACTCCTAAATGATTACATCTCCCTTTTTGATGTTCTTTAGACAAACTGCAATGATTACGAAACATTATAACGTAACTTTTAAACTTTAATCCATTAGCCACCTCCCAGTTCTTTCCTCAGGTCCTTGTCATCAGAAAATATGAACACATCTAGTTAAGACGATTCTAACGAGTTCAAACACACAGGGTTATTGATAAGCAATCTATGCACCAGGGTTACATCTCCTACTTTCGAGCTCCATCATTAGACCAGCTCAGTTGTACTAGTATTTGTTAGTGTTAGGTTAGGTCTCAAATACGCTTCAAAAGTAAAATAAATAACCGTAATGCGTCTGATATAAATACTCCTGAACGCCAGAACATATCGCTATAAAACGTAGCTGAGAACAATCTCAATCATGTTATCCTTTAAATAAAAAAAATCATCAATATCCGTCCATCCGCTGAAGAGCTACGATGCCACAGACAGAAACACGCCCTCACTCAATCACGTCAACTTTACAACAAAAAATTATCGCATCGAAATGGGCCGATTAAAAGTTAGGATGCCACAGACACTTTGTGTGTGTGTGTCTTCAAATTACCATTTTATTTATATGATAGAAGTAATTTGACCTCGTCATAAGATTTCATTTCAAAGTTTTTAGTAACTGCCATTTTGCATATATGAGTATTTAACGTATATATAACTTATAACTTTTTCTTTTACTTATTATATAGATGCCTGTATTTATGCCTTTTTATTTTTCCTAATTCCTATTAATTTGTATTGGGATTAATAACTGGTCACCGAGTAGGGTAGATACACTGTTCTAGAGCTCATAGGGGTTGCCTATAGTGAGTCTAACTTTATGGTAAAGGATTACGTAGCTATTTAAAGATTCTGTAGTGACTCGTTAGTCTTAATTAAGCTAACTCGAAAGAAAGGTAGTGTTGGTAATATTACACTACTATAACGTCTATAACACCTCAGAGTATGAGGTATACAATATTTTCAGTTTCGTGAGATTATGATTTATCTTAGCTTGAGTTGGTACTGATTTTTAATTAGTTTATAATTACTGAGATGAACACTAGACTTATGTAGTTATGTTTGACAAAAAGTATTGTATCGTAAAATAGCGTGAAGTACTTGGTTTCAATTGTTGTAAGTACCTACTTATTATACATACTTATATTGGAAACACAAAATATGTCGCTTTTTGAAGATATTTTTTCTTAGTTACATTTTTTTGTATGAACTTATAGAAAATTATTTTCTAATTTTCAGCTCAGGAAGATAAAAAAGTGTCGTTTTAATTTTTTCGTACTATTATTAAAAAAAGCTACATTTTTATTACAATGGGGTGCAGAGGCCTGTTGACCAGCTTCTCCCCGGCGGGCAGTGACGACACAGCTGGCACACAATGTGATGCAGAATGTCCGCTCGGAGGTTCGCGAGTGTTGCCACCTATTTGAATATAACCTACAAATTTTGGGTTTATAACTAGAACCGGTTACGTTCAATATTAAATAGTTCTAGTTCCATGGCCAAGCATGTCGGCAAAATAATGATCGAATCGCGACGTGGTACCTAGCCAATGAAATTGTTGTGATGAGTTTTTAAAGTTTTTCTGCGCTTAATTAATGTTTGTACGTACTTACTTACTTTTGTGCAGTAGGTACCTGCAGGTCGGGACTATTGTAAGAATACGGACACCGGTTGAAACCCCCCTCCCCACGGAGCGGGGAACCGTCGTTTGTTTGAAGTAAAACACCGTACGTAACTGTACCGCGGCCCACATCCGACCCACCGGCACTAAGACTGTTACCTCGACGCGTTAGTAATACCCACGTCGTACCTACGTACTACTTAAGCTTTCTTTATATATTTATGTTATATTTATTTTGTGCGCGTGTGTGTCTTTGAACTCCTAAACGACTGGAGCGGTTTTGATGAAATTTTTTGTTTAAGGGGATTCGAGAATGGTTTAGATTTATAATTTGGTCCACTGCAAAATGTTTTTTAATTATTTATTGATTTGTAAGTAGCCGCTGATTTGGTAATGTTTTACATTGGATCCGGTAGACTGCGCTACCATCGGAGCATCATATTTTATGAAGTAGCTCTGTTAATGTTAAGCAATACAAAGTTAGCTGGGTCGGTTACTCTTATACGTAGGTCACACTATAAGTTTTGCATAACTTAAAAAAAAACAACAACATGTTGTGGCAAAAATATCATATTTATTGCTTTTCAAAATAATCTCCTTTACATTTTAAACATATTTTCATGCGATCGAACCATTTTTTAAAACAGTAGGACCTCAGATCTGAAGGAATGTTTTTTACGTGCTGATTGAACACTATCACTGCCTCTTCGGAGTTGGTAAATGTAAAACCTCTCAACGAATCTTTGATTTTGGGAAAAATACAGAAATCGCAGGGTGCTAGGAGGAGCTATGCGCAGGATGAGTGACGAGATGTACTTTTAGGGAATCCAAAAATGATGTTATAAAAAGCATTAGAATGTCCGTGGTCGTACTACAGTGGCATCTGTGAGCACCATGCCACGCGAGCCTGCTTCTGCTCCGCTGTCAGTTCATGAGGGATCCAACGGCAACATAGTTTCCAAACTTTCAATTCTTCGTGTAAAATTTTCCGAATGTGGCTCATACCAAATAGTCCTCGTAATGTCTCATAGGTAATCCGGGAGTTTTCTTCAATGAACCACTTAACAGTAGCCATATTATTTTCGTTGACGGTAGTTAAGGGCCGCCCTTTACGAAATTCGTCATGTAAAGAAGCTCGACCTCTCTCAAATTCAGCAAACCATCGCCTCACAGTGCTCAAAAAAGATGCTTCTCTCTCACAAGCATTTTGAAGACGAGCGACACAGACTTGCGGAGAAAGAGAGCTTTAAAAATCATAAAAAATCAACGCTCTAAAATGTTTTCGACTTTATTCCATTTTCGTTGCGTACTTAACTTTGATGTGTGATAAAAAATCAATTGACGAATTATTTCCCGCGAATAGTTTTTTTTTATTTCTAAGAAGGTTGCAACGTTTTAAAAATATAACATTCGAAATTCATATAGTTCCAATTAGCTAGAAGTGCAAAACTTTTAGTGTGCCCAATGTATATCAATTGCTGTTTGTTAGTTTCGCCAAAACTCGAGAATAGCTTGACCGATTTGACTAATTTTGGTTTTAAATTATTTTTAGAAGTCAGGGAAGATTTAAAAGATGAGAAAAGGGAAAACTAGGACACAGGTACACCATTTTAAGTTTTCCCACACAGACAGAATAGGTAAAACGAAACGCGCCTCGACAGCTAGTCGTAAACATAAAATTATATTGACATCTATTAGGTATATATAGAAACATACCTACTGTACAAATATTAGTACTTAAACATAAAGTTTTAACTTTATTGGGTTTATGTTTGAGGTCAATTTAAGAACAATTTCAAAAGTTGGTAAGTAGGTAGATACCTAACTTAGTAATGTTGACGAAGAGTTAGTAACAAATCCCATACTTGGTCTCAGTAAGTGTATAGCTACTGTATACTTATTGAACTTTAAATTATTCATTTAAATGTGTATCGCTATATGTTTCCTCTCCTTGAAACGCGTATTAATGTCACAAGGCAACTTTTTAAATGGCGTCGATAAAAAAACAAAGCTTGTTTGTTATAACTTATTGATCAAGCGAGCGTAGTGAGTGAAGGTCTCTGCGTTCAGGTGTATGTTGTGTGTTGTTTGTCGAACTAACATACAAACATACGTTTTAATCCAACCTTAAAATTTGTTAGTAAGTGTATAGTGATAAGTTTCATACAATTTTGAAGTTCCTACATAGGGGGAATCGAGTAGGGGTTTCTAGTGCTAGGGCGTCCTGAGTGGTGGGTAAAACAATACATTTTGGATAATTATTTCGTGTGTAGTTTCAAAGGAAAAGGTTTGATTTAGGGCCGAAACATGTAACCGCGTTGCAGTGCCGCGCCGCTAGAATTAGCGTCAGTGCCAATTATCGCGGCGCTTCACTGTTCATCTATTTAAAACTGATTAAAATCTTTTTAATAACACATAAGGAATAAGTTTCTTATGATGACAAAGACACGTCTATGACGTCACAACACCGCAACGCAAACCGACGATTTTAGCGGCGCGGCGCCGCAATGCGGTTATGTGCTTTGGCCTTTAAGCCCGGGCCCTGTAATCAGCGATCCTTGAAACCATCAGTATAAACCAGTGGTAGGTCGTCTGTAAGTAAAAAAGAAACGAATTATAATTATCGCCTTTGTGGTCTAGCGTAATGGCGTCGGACTTGCCTTATTGAGATCCCGGGTTTGATCTCCGGGTCGGGCAACGAAAAATATTTAGAAAATGTATATTTTTAATTTTCTAATAAAATATCGTTGGAGATAGGATTGCCACCTGTCACATTGTAGGATTCGGTGCCTTCGGCTAGTCGTGGGTGCTCTGCTTGAACCTCTGCCTACCGTTATGGGCGTGAAGATTCTTATTTTTATTTAGTTATACAAAATGTTTAGAGTTAACAATTGAAAACGAATGACTGTACTCAATCATTGTACCATTCGTACAAAATGCAACCATTCGTTAGCAAAGGGACTCGTTTTTTGAATATAGGAACCGGGGCAAATGAACCTTAGGCATCTCAAATCTGTTTTTATAATTTTCTATTGTACGTAGTTTTTTATGTAGGTAATAGACACGAATGTAAATCTTAAATTACTTCAAAATTTTCTTCCTTTTGAAACAAAAATATCCCTTATGAACTCTCTCATCGTACCTATTATTGATAACGGTGACTGCTGTTACCCTGATGCCACAGAGGACTTATTGAATAAGCTTGAGAGGTTACAAAATCAATGTATTCGGTTCATCTTTGGTCTCCGTAAATTTGACCACATTTCTGAATATAGAGCCAAACTTAAATGGCTCTCTATTAGTATTCGCAGAAATATTCATATTCTTTGCCTTCTCTACAACATTTTATTTAATCCTTATTGCCCCGAATATCTAAAAAAAACATTTTAATTTTCTTCATTCTCTGGATTCTCCTAATCGTTCTTCTGTTGCTAGCCTATTGCGTGTTCCACCTCATCGTAACACTTTATTTTCAACTTCCTTTACGGTTCATGCTATCAGGCTGTGGAATTCTCTTCCCTCTTCTATTCGAAGAACTGAAACACTACACTTTCAAAAAATAATTGAATTTGCACTATCTGTGAAATACTTAATTAAATATATACTTTATTGTTTTGGTCCATAAATTGTTAATGTATTAGTTTAAGTGTAGTTTAGTTTAATTTGCTTATTTGTAAACTACAACCAGCATAAATTGATGTTCAAATTTTCTCTCTAGGGTTAGCTGTAAGATATCTCTTCACGAGATAAGCTCGCCTATTGTAATTTTTTTCTAAAATTGATATTTATCTTGTATTATTTCACTTGTGTACACTAAAGAATTATTATTATTATTATAACCTATTGCATGGCGATGGTTAGGTTGACGGTGTTGGTGACGATGTCATTACAGTTTTGTAATGGTACCGTGCCTATTTCGTGAAGGTGACGGTGGTCGTGACGGTGATGGCGTTAGTGGTGATGTCATTGTATCGGTATTGTGACGAAGTTGACGACCTCGTGTCATTCTCGTGGGCTGCCTGGTAGAAAGGCCAACGGTGTATTCTACAAAGTAGTCCCGGACCCGGGGAAGTACTAGTAGTTTTGCGCACTTGGGTTTTGTGTTTTATTTTGAACCGAGGATAAGACTGAGAAGTTTCCTGCCTGTCTGACCCGACTGCAGTACGTAATTAATATTAATTATTTACGCAATACTCCTAATCCAGTAAACCAATAGCTTTGCGTTTAAATTTTGTTAACATATAAAAGCAATAGCGGATGATAGTAGGTATGTTATAAACGTAAAGCATCTGACGGCTGCTCTCTAGTAGTCATAATCTACCATTATTATATACAAAATATGTATCATATATATCATAATGTATCATGTATATATATTTCTAAATTGTCTGAAGTCTGAGCCGCTAATTAAGCCATTAGTTAATATAGTTGCGTTCCAGTTACGGACGGGCGTCGCGCAATACCGACGGATACACGTAACACGGCAGTGGGGGGAAAACATTAGTAGCTATGTTGTACACATATGATAGTCCGTGTCTGCTACTCAGTAGAACGATAACGGCAACATTAGCCATTACCTACCTTAGATTGACAGCATCATGGCGTATTGTATTTCTCTGGGGAAGTTCTGCCAAAGTAGAGCGATATACTAACACAGGCCCAAGATTGTACCTACCTCAGAGAAAAACATTTATGTTTATTCGAGATAGTTTACGTACGATTTACATTAGGCAATAATATTTTAAGAGAATTGATCGTATTCGTTTTAACTCAAAATAATTTATGAAGCATATTAATTAATTAAATAGCATAGCAAAAAGGTTACCTTGCGCCTTGAGTTCTTACAAAAAAAGTACTTATTATATAAATTGGCTTGGCATCGACTTCAAACCTATTAACACATAGCACATATAAATAATGGGTAGTATATTTGATATTTTTCACCGTCGGCGCTTGGTAAGACTTCCAAATATTCATATTTTTATATAAAGAACACTTGTACCTACTGTTTTACGTATCACTTATTATTTATTATTTTGTTAATAGTCTATCTATTAATAATATCTATTAATATTAATAATCGCCTTTGTGGTCTAGCGGTCCAGGTGTTGGACATGACTGCATGAGGTCCCGGGTTCGAATCCCGGGTCGGTCAACACAAAGAAAATTGGATTTTTCCAATTTTCTAATAAAGAAAAATGTTGGCCGGGATTGGAAATGTGCCCGGTTGGCGATAGGCTTGCCACCTATCACATTGTGGGACTTAGTGTCTTCGGCTAGTCGTGGGTGCCTTGGTTGTACCTCTGTCTACCTCGTCGGGGATATGGGCATGAAGATACTGTTAATAGTCTACCAATAACGTTTGAAATGAATGGCCAAGTGCGAATCGGACTCGAACACGAAGAGTTCCGTACCAGCAATTGTAAAAGTTCTTGGAGTTCAAATACAGTGGTCTGTTTACGACTTACAACGTGTTAAAAACCTATTTACTACCTATAATATGTCATCTCGTTCAAACTTATTTTCTTTGGAAGTTTCTTATTCTCTTATTTCAGATGTTATAATAATAATAAATTATCTTTATTTTACGTAAACCTACAAGAGGCACCTGTGACGCTTCTCTACAATAATAAATTTACCACCGGTTCGGAACGCAGCCGCACACTGAAAAGATCCGGCAAGAAACTCAGCGGGACTATATAGAATACTAGCTGTTACCCGCGGCTTCGCCCGCGATAAATTGAGATGTAAGCTATCCTTTCTCTCAAGTTGGATCGAACTGCACATGGTGTGTAAATTTTATTATAATCGGTTAAGTGGTTTAGGGTTCCATTGAGGACAAACATTGTGACACGAGATTTATATAAAAATATATAGAATATTATAAACTCAATCACTTTAGCAGTGCCTCTTGCAAAAAACTATTCAGCACATTAAAATTCTCAATATACTCGTATATTATATTGAAAACCTATCCATACATCCCACACACGTTAGTTTTTAATAAAACAATGTTCAACCCCCTATAGTTTTGGAAAGTTTGTAATATAATATAATATAATATCTACCGTATAGTTTGGAAAGTTTAGTAGTTTCTATAGTTTTGGAAAAAGCGTATGTGACATGATCGATGACGGACAGACAGAAAGAGAGACATAACGAATTAAGGGTTCCGTTTTTTGCCCTTTGGCTACAGAACCCTAAAACGATGCTTCGACTAATACAGAGTATAAATTAATTATCTTAAAATATAAAGAAATTGATAATTTCAACCGTTTGTGGCAGATTTGAACGTTGCGATTGACGTCACTGTATACTACTATTGGAAGAGCTAACAAAGTGTGACCGGTTTAATTGCAAATATTAACCAAGTCAACCCAGCAGGAAACATACACATCCCACGTGCTAGCAGCCGCCGACATACCTGCCTACCTTCTTACAACAATGGAAAGTGAAAGTGAGGTACGAATCCAACTGGAATGGCAAGTTCAAGGCCGTATATATTACAATGGTGAGTCGCGTGTGACGGTGTTACCCAAGTAACACAGTATTGATGGTTTAAAATTAATCTGTATATTGACAATCTATTCTTTCTTTCTTTCTTTAGGTTTTGGCCTTCACGTTAGTATTTAGCCAAGTAGAAATTTGCATTCAATTTTATATCAATTTCAATTATTTTAATTAGTCATCAGTCATAAGTCGTCAGGAAGTCATGTCAGGCTCCTGGGAAAAGCGGTGGCCTCAAGCTCATGTAATGAGATTTGGCGGCAACGAGGAAATACACGATACGCTAATTTCTTCATGATAATTTCATTTGTGCACTTTCACTGAACAAAATTGTACAAAATGCCACCAAAATTGACTAATTTCACTCAATATCAACACGAAATCCAATAATTATGAAAAAACTTCGACCATCTTTTCTCTAGACGGCGCCAAAACTCTGACTATTCATGGCTAATTTTTAGATAGGGACATTCTAAAGATGGTTTCATTAAAGAAAATGTGTTCTGATAGAGTTTTATTTTTCGAGCTTTATTGAAGTTATACTTCTTTTGGCGCGTTAGGAAGAAATGATGAGGGTAAATTTTTACGATGCGCGCGCACACCGTCACGAAAAACCGACATGATGAAGTTAGCTATGAAGTTAGCTATAGATAACATTTCAGTTTTTAAAAAGATTTTTATCTTATTACGCCGAAGAAGTATAACTTCTTACGCGTGTACACACACTTTTTTTTCGAGCTTTATTATTTTTAGAGTATTTGTTCTACAGCACACTTATTCTAAAACACGTTTATAGGTATATTGAACGTTTTCAGATAAAATGCTCTACAAATAGTTAATCAAGCCTAAAGGTACCTAACTTCAAGTAATTATATTGTTAATTTGTCGTATTTTAAGATAAAACATTCTATATTGGCAAGATTTTAGCTATTGGAACTCCTATCTTTGTTTATAAATGGGCTTAAGTCTAGATATAATAATTTAATAAACATTTTTTAGATTGTCTTAAAAGGTGATAGTAAAAGCCTGTTTCTAGTGGATATTTTCCTAAGCGTGGCTTAATTAAGTACTTACATTTATATTAAATACTAGCTGCTACCTGCGGCTTCGCCCGCGTTTTCACAGAAACCCGGTGTGCGATCGGGATTAAAAATAGCCTATATGTTAATCCAGGTCACAATCTATCTGTCTTCCAAATTTCAGACAAATCCGTTCAGCCATTCGAGCGTGAAAGAGTAACAAACATCCATACATCCATACTTACAAGCTTTCGCATTTATATTATTAATAGGATTTGAATTTGACAATTTTATGTAAAAATGAACTATTGAAAAGATGAAAAGGTATAGTGGATTTCGTCAAAAAATCGGCAATATTTAAAAAGGAAGAAAAATTAAGAAGAATTACAAAAAATCCAGATTCAGAATCGGAATCGAAACTTTCTTGTAACTTCCTCCAAAACGCGGGAATTTTTTCTACGACTTTACACATTATATATTTATACAACAGGATTTGCAGTGTCCCCTACAACGTCACAAAATTATGTTAGTGAACAGTCCGAGTCGGGAAAAAACAATACAAATGACGACGACGAAAGTCGAATCAATTGCCTCAAAAAGCAGCTGCTGATTTCTGCGCTAGAGGTCAGCAAGTCATGCTACAACTCATATAGCCTTGAAGGATTTATTTCAAATAATAAATAATTTTCAAGTCAAAGGATCCGAGAACATTTCTTCAGAGTCCAAGAACGACTGAAATGAAAAACAATGTTAGGTAATGGCGACAGTATTCGCATTACGGGTTGAAGACATTTTCAAAATTTGACCCAGATTAAAATAGTGACAGTCGAAATAAACATTGATGGACTACCTACATATAAACGCTCAAAAGTTGAATTAAGGACAATTTTGGCAAAAAATATTGAAATGCCATCAATCCCTATATTAGTGGTTGGTATATATAGAGGAGTCGGAAGAACTATCAGAACTACCAAAGCTCTTAACTCTTCACCAAGCACTGCAGTATCAATTTTGAAGTAACATGTGGCAAAATATTTGAAAAAATTATACTTAATTAAATGTTTATTATATTTCCACCAAATGGGCTTACTTCATAATAAACAATTTGGTTTTACAAGGGGTAAATCAACAGTCGATGCTGGTGCTAAAGAAAATTTATAAAGCCTTGGAGGATTCTCAGGATGCACACGGTGTATTCTGTGACTTATCCAATGCATTTGATTGCGTTAACTATGATTCTCTGATCAGGAAACTTCGCCATTATGGAAATAAAAATAAATCACTTGATATTCTGATTTCTTATTGTGCGGAAGAATTCAGAAGGTTTAATGGTGTAAAATCGACAGGTGCTGCTGTTACCATGGGCTCCATTCTGGGACCATTTTTGTTCTAATATACATGAATGACAAGGGATAATCATGAAATAGTATTGTTCGAGGATGGCATTTAACTATTATTTAGAGTTAAAAGACAACTGGGTAAGGATGACGAACGAACGATGCGATTTTTAAAGTTGTACATTGGTTCAATGTAAATAATCTCTTTCTGAATGAAAAACAAAAATTAATAGGTATATTGAATGTTTTCAGATAAAATGCTCTACAAATAGTTAATCAAGCATAAAGGTACCTACCTAACTTGGAGTAATTATATAGTTAATTTGTCATATTTTGGCACGATTTTAGCTATTGGGACTCCTATCTTTGTTTATAAATGGACTAAAGTCTAGACATAATAATTTAATAGATATTTTTTAGATTGTCTAAAAACAGATGATAGTAAAAACGAGTTTCTAGTGGTTTTTTTCCTAAGCGTGGCTTAAATAAGTACATTTGTACTAAATATTTGAATTTGACGATTGTATGTATGTGTTATTTATTTTTATGTGATTGTATGTATATGATTGTATGTAACGATGCGATTTTTGAAGTTGTACATTGGTTCAATGTAAATAATCTCTTTCTGAATGAAAAACAAAAATTAAGTGCATCAAATTTTCAGTGCCTACTGTAAGGCAGGTAGATACCAATGTACAATTCAATAGGAACAAACTGGACCTAATAGATTAAACCACATTTTTAGGAATCGCTGTAGATGAAAAGTTAAAATGGGTTGCAAAGCTTGCAATCAGGTTGAGCTCTATGTAGTGATAATTGCAGTGGCTGATAAAGATCGTCAGATATCTAGACACCGCCACCGGCACCGGCGCAAGTCTTTGTATATATATATATATATATATATTGCTTACCCACTATTTGTAAAAAAAGAAATATCATATTCATCAAAAAGAGGAAATAGATTTCCCTTACCATGAATTAAATTGCTCTGTTCTGTATAACACGGCCCCTCCATAACACATCAAAATACATGTCCACTGATGAACGTCTAGAAATGCTGTGAGTAGGTAAAAAGGAATACAGAGACGACACTTACTAGGTAATCTTAAACTACTCATAAATCGGTTTATTCCTTCACTAGCTAGTCTAATACATAGCAAGTGAATTTATTCTTTTCATAAGTTAAAGCCATGCTACAGAAAATTCTTCAGAATGTTTGTTCTATTTAGTTCGTTTTTCTAGTAAATTTTATCTAAACGCCATTTTTACTGTCGATTTTTACCTCAAATGGTTTTTGTTACATATTTCAATACTTATTATTATGATTTTATCATTAAGTTATATCTAATTAAACATGTTATGTGTTTTAAATTACTATATGTCAAATAAAAATAGTATTTTGAACGTTATCATTCAATTAAAAAAATGCTTTTAATAAATAATATTCATATTTGGTAAAAAATATTAAATCTTACATTTACAGATGGCGCTCTAATTTTAAGAGAGTTTTGCACAATATTCGACGACAGAATTTCAATCGCATACAGTTTTGCTTGTTTACTCATCATGAACTAGCTGAAACTCATGTAATATAAGAAATAAGATACCAGAGAAGATGTGTACCACGCTTTAGTGGAGTGTAGCCGGGTCGGGGCTGCGAGGAGCAGAATGGAGTCGGCGGCGGGTGTAGCACTCGGGGAACTAGGTTCGGTGAATGCTATACTCCCTAAGCCGAACTCATTAATATGTTTGTGTCTAGTTAATTTATTTGAGGTACTAACAAAAATTAGAAGTAACGAAAGTTAATACTAGTTTTCATTATTTAAATTTTTTAGATTAAGTTTTTTTTGTGTTATGTTTTTTTTATATTATACTTACTGTTTTTTTTAGTTTAAGATATTATGCATAAGGCTGGCATAGTCGTTTCACGACTAAAGCCTATAAATTAAGATAAAAAAAATAAGATATTTGTTACGCCATGATGCAATACAAAATTAATTAAGTTTATATAACTCTAGTAAGTTCTGCGCCATTACATATCGTTGTCTATTTTGTCTATTACAAATCAAATGTTTCCTAAAGACGTTTAAAAAGTCGTTACTCGAATTTTTGTGTTACTTTACGATTACTTAAATCGAGACTAACATCTTGAGTTAATTTTGGTCTAAAAGCTTAACGAGTAACGACTTTTTAAACGTCTTATCTTTATCTATAAACTATCTACTAGTAAAATTGGTGGTCTATAAACAGATTAGTTGGACATTAGAAGAACCTCTACAGACAATTTAAAAATTAATGACTCTTATCTCTATCTATTAATGTTTTCTTAACTCGTTCTTATGCGAACGGATAAGGTTGTGCCCGCTTTTACTAAACTGTGTCTATAAGCGTTCTTGAATATAACTTGGGGGATATTTTATTCTTAAGGAAGACACCACAATTACATTCTATTAGATATTTTATAGCCCGTTTTTAGACGCGATTGCGTTACTTAGGTAGAGTCGATCGCTGACAGACACCGTGTGACAGTGTGAGTGCCGACCACTGACAGTGCCCTACTATTGAATCTCAATTTAATGCAAATTTTAGGTTTTTTTTTATAATATTGGAAAGCAAACAGGCAGACACAGGCAGACAGACTTCTTGATGGTAAGAAATTCCCGCCGCCTAGAGACACCAAAGGTGGTAATATTGCGTTGCCAACCTGAAGTCGGGATGTTAGTCCTCTAGCAAAAGCAAGTTTACCAACCACCTTGTTCCCTAAACCGGAATACGTCAACAGGAAGCACTGACGTTATGACGGTAGGAATAGATAGGGCGGTGGTACCAATCCGGACGAGTCGCTGCAAAACTTTACCACTTATTCAGAGTCACGGTGCTAGTGACCGTAAGCCTATGCTCGCCTTTTACGAGCTGCCTGGCATGAAGGCAAATGGTCTATTCTGCAAAGTCAGATGGTCTATTCAACACATAGAGCAGGGTACTCTTAAAGATAGTAGTGACGGATCATTAGGAGCCCAAGGAAAATTACTTTATTATTTATTGATAATTTAGATGGATGTTTGTAATGTAATCGATAGTCACTGTCCTGTGTTAATTTTTATTTACTAGTTATTATCCGTTGTGTTAGTTATTGTCAGGATAAGGTTTATAAAAAGAAAAAAAATCTAAGTGTAGGACAGGACGACGTCTGTTGGCTCAGCTAGTTACCTGCCTGTAAAATGTTGAGTAATACCTAATTAGGTTTAGTTATCTTTTCTGGAATATTGTCCGAGTAATCCGTTAACTGAACTTGAAAACGCTCACAAGTAGGGAATCGGCACGAATCGTTCAGTAAAGGTGAGCGTATGGAATGTATGGGGGGGTGTAGTAAAGGGCTCCTACCCCCCTCGCTACGGACGCCCCGGTGGGTGCTATGTTGCCCGTTACGAGTCAAGAAGTTGGTGACATTCGGCGCAGACCGCAGTATTGTTTATAATAAAATAAAAAGCATTATTTCTAATATTATTACTACGTTTACTAAAGCGCTTGACTATTAAAGAAAAACGGTCGAGAACCGGTATATACAACGTGGTATGGACGTTGGTGTACAAAGCCCGGTGAAGTTGTAAAAACAGCGAGGTTGGCAACACAGTCATCATTCCAAAAAAATGGGGAATCGTCGAACTTCATGCGGATCTGGATAGGTATTTTTGTCAATTTGTATGTCTTATGAAAGCGATCGAATACATGTCTCTTCTGTTGGAAGACACAACCGTGGCTCATCGACACCATAAATGTTATAGGTGCGTTACTGCCCTGTGCCGGGAATGATACACCTATTGTGCAAATCTATACTGGCTCCCTACCCCCGGAACGTAATATGACACTGTTATTATGGCCGCAGGAAGAGGTAAGGCGGTGTTCCCCTACCAGGCAAATAGCAGACTTTGCTGCCCAGTACTTTACCATGATTAGGTTCTATTTTCCCCCTTTGCGTGAAGTGATTGAATAATTACTCTAATCTTTGTAACCGGCTCCAAAAAAGAAAGAAGTTCTGAATTCGACTGTAAATTTTTTTATTTTTTATTTTGCATGTTGTTACGTGATTACTCGGCCAACAGTTACCTAACTGATTTGATGGTTCAAAGATACCCAGGTCATGGTTCCACATTTGTGTTATCACGATCCGAAAAGTGGTTTTTGAGTTATACTTATTAATCGAACTCATCAATGATTTGGTCGTCAAGATAAGTGAACAACTTATGCACTATTGAGTTCTTATAACTCAAAAAATAGGGTGCTGATAAAATTTAAATGAGACATTTCGGAATAAAAACATAAGCATATCTTTCGAATAAAGATTTGTCAAATCGCGACGTGGTTCCAAAAGAAGTACTCAGGTAGGTAGTTGGAGACGGTTTTTTCAGTTTTTATTGACAGGAGAAGAGAATTGAGATAATATCGTATGTTTTGTGGAACACTAGAAAATATTCAACATTTAATTTTAAGACAGGACAACCTTTGTATCACCTCTAAGTAGGAGGTACATAATGTAACTGTCACAGGGTACCTAAGTTTCGGTATAATGTTGGCAAGTCTAACGGGTGGTGACCAGTGACCACACAACCTGCGATGGATAGCCGTGCCGGTCGATAATAATTTACCTGTCCTGGTTGTACAAGGACCACATAATTACAATAATACGAGGGCGTTATGACGCGTTTGCGAGAGGTAAGTAATGCAACACGCAGCGAGCGGCGAAGGTCGTGCCGCCCCCCCGCTCCCCCTGCACATTCCTGGCAGGCCACGGCACCCCGCTCCCGGCACTAATGGACCCGCCGCAAGCGATCTACATTCCGGGTGCACTGGGCTGCGGGTACCACTTGCATGGACGTCAGCTATTGCCTATTAGGTACACACTGTTGTTATTATTATTCTTTACGATCAGCCAGAATTAAATGCGAAATTCTCTCGCTTACTCTGTCAGACCTAAATCGCTGCACAGATTTAAATCCTATCCTATTAATATTATAAATGCGAAAGTTTGTAAGTATGGATGTTTGTTACTCTTTCACGCTCGAATGGCTGAACGGATTTGTCTGAAATTTGGAAGACAGATAGATTGTGACCTGGATTAACATATAGGCTATTTTTAATCCCGATCGCACACCGGGTTTCTGTGAAAACGCGGGCGAAGCCGCAGGTAGCAGCTAGTATAACATACAATGCAAATACCTATTTGATTATATGTAAGTTGAACTAAGTTAGTTTAATAGCTGCTTAAATTGTATGGTTTTCTTGCTTTGAAAATCATTTTCTCGTCAATGAAGGCCACATCTAGTCAGGAACAAAAAAAGTATCTTCACGCTCGTATCCCCGAAGGGTAAGGTAGAGGTACAAGCAGAGCTGGCCAAAGACACTAAGTCCCACTATTCTATCAAATGAAACATACCTATTTTTTTATAGATTTAAAAATAAACATATATTCTTGTAGTTGCCCTACCCGAGGACCGCAGTCGGGACCGCATGAAGTAAAGTCCAGCACCAGACCGGTATATCACAAAGGCGACAGATATTGTCAAAACAGTTTTATTAATGCGCAAGGTCACCTTTACCTAATTGATCAAAATATACAGCAGCCAAAACTATTCATAAAATATGTTTTGAACTTCTGAATAAAAGTATTTTATTTATAAAAATAATATTTATAGCATTTAAGCAAAAGCCCACGCCTCTTTTAAATACTGCGGCTAAGGCTTTAATGGCTGTAAACGAGAAAGTGCCAAAATCCAATGCCGGTTCTGATAAAGTTTGGCAATTTTAAAATCTTCAGGTATTGGCGAAAAGCACAGAAAAATTAGAAAAATCCAATTTCCTTTTTGTTTCCCGACCCGGGATTCGAACCCGGGACCTCATGCAGTCAAGTCCAACGTTTTCAATTTTCTAATAAAAAAAATGTTGCTTGGGATTAATTATGTGCGCGGTTGGCGATAGGCTTGCCACCTATTACATCGTGGGACTTAGTGTCTTCGCTTAATCGTGGATGCCCTGGTTGTGCCTCTGCCTACAACTTCGGGGATATAGGCGTGAAGATACTTTACTTTTACTTTCTATTTTTCCCCCTTTTTGCCCAGGTTCAAGTTAACCACATCGTTTGCGATTAGCTGGCATGATTCCTACAATATATGAGGCCCCTACAAGTCCGCTCGCCGGCCTGGTCACAGAACTGTTAGTGGTTGCACGAGTGAGAGTATCAGACGAAATTCGGTTTGGTATGTACAATGGCCAATCGTCTATACATAATGATTTCATCGATTTTTTTTTATAGCAGGTCAGCGAACAAGCACACGGCCCTCCTGAAGGTTAGAGACAACCATGGCCTATAGACACCGTAGATGTTACAGGTGCGTCGCTGATCTGAGACCGGGATGACAGGCCTACAAAATAAATAAATAAATATCCCTGGACAAGTCACACGAATTGAATCTAACCTCAAAGTAAGCAAATTATATTCTTGTGTTATGGGGTGTTAGTCAACGATACTAATACATATAAATACTTAAATAGATACCAGAATATATTTAATAAAAATAAACACCCAGACCCGCAAATGCAGACTTTAAAAATATGTTGATCACACAAATGCCTGCCCCCGTCGGGAATCGAACCCGAGCCTCGCGGTTGGTCGATATGATGTGATGTAGAACATGATAGAGTCAGAAATAGGTAAGGTGATAAATCCCCACCTGGGTAAGTTGCTGCAGCATATCATTTTACCGCACATATTTTAATCTGTGCTCGCCTGTTACGAGCTGCCTGGCCAAGAGACTGGTGGTTTACTCTAATCAGCGGAGCCGAACCAACACGGGGATTTCTTTAATTCTAAATTTCAATTATATTCTAGCTCTCCAGCTTAATTGACATTGCGAGGTTGCAAATATAGCGGATGCTGTAAATGTCCTTAACAATGATTTAGCACATTTTCACTGTTAAGATGATTTGTGCGATTCGAAACCTCATTATATATTATTATTGTGTAGAAAATAAATTAGAAATCTCAAACTAAACAGTGGTACCTAGGCGCAAGGCGCTTGTGTTAAAGCAAAGCTCTCGAAGGGCTTCCCCTTTCGGGCTCTATCCCGCCCGACAGTGCGAGGGCCCACTAAGTTATGAATAAAAATATTTGACTATTGACTATTTAAGAACAAATAGTAACTCATTTTTTTAGAAATTGAACTACCTCTCTTAGATCTCATAGTTGCGATTGCGAATGCGATTCGCAAACGTAACATCAATGGACAGTGAGTCTACAGCTTAGGTAAACATTCGAGCGGCAGATGTCTTGAAGACTCTGACGTATCGAGTTGACACTTGTCACTTGGTCAGTACTCAGCCACTCTCAGTCACTCTCGATGGTGCTTTTAGCATTTTTTTTATTGATATTTTTTTTTCCCCGTGTTGGTCCGGGCTCCTTTGTAGAATAGACCATCTGCCTTCCTTGCTAGGCAGCTCGTAAAAGGCGAGCATAGGCTCACCGTCACTAGCACCGTGACATCTGACTTACTTACTAGCCTTACACAGATTTAATTCGAGATACTCGTACTAGGCAGGTACCTACCTACATAGGTATGTAGGTTGAAGTTTTAATTTCGTCATTGGCACACACACACATACATGTCAAATATCTACATTACATATTATTTATTTAGTTTAATACCTACTAAAATTGATTAAATAAACAACTATTTTCATTTACTTAAACCAATTAAGTACTGCAAACTATCTTGTGTTACATTAAAACTAGTTGAGCGTAAAATTGACATAAATTTGTTAAATATTTCTTATACGTCAACCAAATTTAAGCTTCAAACGAACGTATGTACGTGACCTGACGGTACGCGAAGTGGGCTGTGGCCTGTGGTCTCTGGGAGCAACAACGACGTGCACACCTACTGCCCTCTGCCGGCGGACATGGCGCGAACGGCCAACTTCACTATTAGTCAAATATTGTCAGTGAAGTCGAACGTCTGTAACTTACTTCGTAAATAAATAAACAATATTTTAAACAAATTTACAAACTAGACATTTATGTTCGTCACACAAATATATGTATGATACGAGCATCAGGGATGATCAGTGGAGTTTGGGGTGCACACTTTCCACTTGACCAACAAGCTGATCACTAAAGTTAGATACATTTATCGACAGAGTTTTGAAATTCTTATGAAATTAAAAACTAAAATGTTAGGATATACCCATGATGCTGACGCCGCGTTGCACTGGTCTGCTATAGTAGTGTCCGCTGCGCGCGCTCCCGATTCCTTTTCACTTTGGTAGCATA